>JAEIFU010002323.1:0-46047 GCA_018904235.1 Lordiphosa stackelbergi
TGTAGGATTAACCCACCTTTTGCTCGAAGAGAAGTTCCGATTGCAAATTGGCCAGATTCAGGCTGAGCTGCTGTTGGTGCTGTTGTTGACCATTATTGCTGGTCTGTGAGTTGGGACTGGCGGGGCAGCTGGAATCTGGCGACATGGGCTCATCTTTAATGGCCGCTTCGTCGATCTCAATATCTGAACAGATATCTGGCGAGATGCTGCCCTCCCGGGCGGACGAGATGGATGAACTGCAATCGTTATCATACATTGCAGCCAAATGCTGAGGTAGTTGAAAATGATCCAATGCCGACGACATCTCAACGCTGCAGGAGGATGACGATGAGCAGGAGGAACTATTGTGGCTGCTACTCCCATGCTGATGACGCAGGTGTTGCTGATGCGTCTGGACGACGACAGATGTGTTTAGTGCGGGATTGGCGCTGGCATGGCTCAGCATGGTGTTACTGCTGCTGCTGCTGTTGCTATTGACGCCACTAAGGCGACTGCTGCCAATGCTGCTAGCGGGCGGGTGAAGTGTGAGACATTTGGGATCAATGGTGGCACGCACGCTGGTGGCCGTTTTCAATGAAATGGCGGGAAAGCATTCATCATCCATGTCTGAAAAATGTAGAAAGTTTGTAAAAATGAGGAAATTAAGCAAGAGAAGCAAACAAAATGTTACAAAATTATAACAAAAGCTTTAAGTGGAATAACGCTAAGTAGAGTCGTTTTTGATACCCTGAACCGAACCAAAAGCAAAGGAAAATGGAAAAAGCTTCGGTTCTAAAATTAGTTATTCTTATTCTTTGTATAAAAACTCTGTAACATAAACGGTCGTAACGCAGGATTTGATTAAGGATGACGAAGACTCCAAATTGTCGAGGTGTATTTTTTTGCTGAAGTTGGTATTATTGACATTGTTAAGTATTATTGGGAAAAATTTTTTAACTGTGGGATATAAAAAAAAATGCGCCGCAGGCGAAAATTTTTCGCAAATGCCGCGGAATCGTTTTTATATACCTACCTTAACCAAAATTTAAATAAAATTGACTTACGGACCGAAACAAAAAATTATTTCGAGGTCGAACATAGTTTTCTGGTTTGACATCAAATTCGTTTCGAACTAGTTTTCATTGTAGTCTGCCTGCAGAGGTTTTAACTGGTGACTGATATTATTGGACGAGTTGGACTACGTTTTTTGAAACATAACATAACCTAAACTGTGGAAGTCAATCTGTTCGATTTCAGCGGCAAATATGCTTAAGCTTAGAAAGAGAACAGAGATGGTCCTGCTCATTGTACGCCATTATGACATAAGAAATCGAAAGTAGTCCACTATGGTATTGTAAACCCCAAAAATTCGGAAAATATTGTGAAAACGATCTGTCGCGAGCTTTGACGAATTAACGTGAAAATATTATTTGTTGGCGTTTGCCAATTGTTCTTTTATAATTTGTGTTTTCCATGTAACAAGGATTTAATAACTCATTCTGCATTGATTAAAAGGTATATCTGAAAACAACTATCTGATTTTCTCAAAGGTAGAAAATTTTGGTTTTTAATATGGAAAATGTGGTTATTTTTTTAATTGTTCAGTTGCACAACATTTGTCTCATAAGAAATTTTCAAAGCATACTACAAATCGCCTCTGTATACGCCCTTGATAAATATAATCAATATATTGAAGGGCTTGATAGGAAGAAGCAGGATGAAATAGTGGAATATATGGAATCCCTAACATCTTTGATTAAGGTCTTAAAACTGCAGCATTTTCTACTCCGTCCATTGTAGACCACTGATCTTTAATCCCTTTAAACAGACTCGTAAGCTTCAAAAATGCACTCAAAAAATTTATTTTTTTACTAAATTTTGAAGTGCAGAATCTTGCAATGCTCCCCATGTTGAAGTAACAGATTCTCATAACCTTCAGGAATACCTCTATCGGTGTGTTCCAGAAATCTCCAGAGGTTTTCTAAACGATAGCATTTCATATTTAAGTTTAAGAATTTATATGTCTAGGGGCTCCAATATGCCCGGCTACTAGATTAGATGACAAAAAGTTGAGCGATTGAAACTGCCTGCTCGAGGCCAAGTAGATTTGATGCGTACGGTTTTCCATCCACATAATCAGTAAGGCTTGGCCTTAAATTTTTTTGCAACTAAGCAGTCCCAGTTTAGTTCGAAGTGCATTAGTTCATACGAAAATCTCTAGAGATTTCTAGAACACCCCTGTATGTATTAATTTCAGAGAATAATCATATATATTTTGTAATTATTTTGCCGCCCCAAAAATTGCAGCCCCTGAAACTCGGCGACACCAGAAATTGCCGCCCCTAAATTTTGGGCCAACTTCGCCCGGCGGGGGGCCCCCCTCCCCCACCCTCGCTACGCCACTGGGTTCCACTAGCATATTCTCGGGAAAATTCACTAATGTGTTCGCAGCAGAATGCCTTTTAATGCAAACTTGCTTCTTATACATAACCTTTAAATTTTATGAATTGTTAATTCTGGAGAAGACCTACGAGAGAGGCATCAACACACACCATCTTTTTGTAGATTATAAATCAGCCTTCGACACGCCGATAAGGTCAAGGTTTTCATTTAACTTACCCTGGTATACCAGCGAAGTACGTTCGTCTTTGCAATATTTAGAAATAGGAAAGATCCTTTCGAACCATTTGATACCAAGAGAGGTTTTAGGCAGGGCGATACCTTATCCTGTGACTTCTTCAATCTACTGATGGAATATATACTGCGCCGGTGCCCACATGCCAAGTAGAATTATTGAGAGGCAGTCTGCAATACGGCGCAGAAGCATGGACAATGACAGCAGCGGATGAAGCGGTTTTTTTAAAATTTTTTTATTTTTAATTTTTTTTTTTTTTGCTTTTTTTTAATTTTTTATTTTTAAATTTTTTTAGCTCTATGGGGACACCTGTCTGTCTAGCCAAGCGCATAAAGCAACAGCGGCTGCGCTGGTTAGGACATGTTACCAGGATGGACGAAGAAGCTCCAGTAAGAAAGCTTATTATTCGAAGGCGGCTGACTACGGAGGAAGAGGCAAAGCAGAGGAGACTCTCGGCTAAGATGGGATGACCAGGTGCGGAAAGATATTTCCAAGCTTTTCAGGAAATCTGGTGCCAGCTCGCACGGAGCAGAAGCGACTGGCGGACATTGGTTGCAAGCGGCCGAGACCGTCGAACGGTTGTGATGCAAGCATCGGGCCAATCAGAAGAAGAAATAACATTGAAGTCACTATCAACCATATTATATTTAGTCTCGAGTAACGATCATCCCTAAATTCTGTCATCACTATTAATTTGCGATAGTTTTATATCGATCTTTTCGTCATCTCTATTGATTCCCGCTTGTTACTCTGTGACCCAATAAAACGCAAAACACAAAAACTTAACTCGCTCTTTTAATTAAACAAGAGGCTAAGGGGATATAAAATATAATCTCCTCGAAACACTAATGGTTCTCATATAATCGAGTCACCAAAAAGTACACTTTTCCGGGAGTATTGGCAACTCTTGAACTGCCTCTGTCTGCTTTTCACACCAAATTCGACAATTCTGTTTGCTGACGTACCCATTTACCCAAAAATAAGCGTCGTCGCTGAATACGATTTGTTTCATTTTCGCACCGAGGACGAATATTGTTAATAAAATTTAATGATTATTAAGCGCTGTTCGTTTGTTAGTCCATTCATGGTGAAACCTTACTGAAAAAATTAAAAATGTGTAAAACATAAATTATGTTTTCTATTTCAAGATAATTATCTTGCTATAAATTCATTAATAAGTTTTCAAAACTTCTTTTATCGTTACTGTTTTTAATTCCTTATTATAATATAATTTGCAAGATTTAGCCGGCTTGAGGTCATGTTAAGCAGAAACACCTTAACACCAAAGGAGGCTGGTCGACTGTGCAGTTGTTTCAAGAATTTCCCGGTTCTATTTTCAGTAGTATTTGCCCATAGATTGCAAATCAGCAGACAGCATTGCTATGACTGCTTGGCAATTCTAAGTCAGCAAAGGGGCATAAGCCGAAAGCAAAAGACAACTTTAAGTTGACCAGATTTGTTTGTGGTCTTCAGCCGGCTTAAACTCTAGCAAGTATTAGTTTCAAAATGCATAACTTTTGTTAAACGAACAAAAATAAATTTAAGAAAAATTGGACATCTACTACATAGAGTTATCTCTCACAAAAACAAACAAATACCAAATTGCAAGTTTATCTGCCACATAGCAGCTGTCTGGAAGAAGAGAAATCGTTTCAAAATCTATATTTTTCCGTGCTTTGGAGTTCCAATGTATAGATTTTGAAAGCAATCAGAATATGTATAGTTTTCAAAAATAGTAAAACTTCGATGTTTCTTACAACAGAATAACAATATCAAAATGATACTTTTTGAGTATGGAATCTGTAAAAATATCTATATCGATATTTTCAAAATATCTGTCAACGATAGTCACTGACTTATCAACTTGCCCTCGGAAGTAGGCTATAGAAAATGTGAATTAAGCAGAGATTAAAACCGAAACGAATAACGGTCAGGGTTACGGTTACTGTTTTGGCCGATCGCTTTTTCCCGGTTACGGGTGTATTACGGTTGTGGGATATGGGTTACGGTACGGGTTACGGTTATCAACCTTATTCTGTTTCGGGTTTTGGTTACGGTTACGGTTATTGGTATAAAATATAACTCTTTGACAGTGTGAGTGTCTGTGAGATCTTTCTTGCAATATCTCTGCAACAAAAATCAAACGGAAAAATGTTCAATTTCGTTTAGCGTTGCATACGACAAAGGGATAGTTAATGTTTGCATGCTAAGGAAAACCAACAAAACACAGCCAATGAACAAGTACACTTGGCACTTGGTACAAGGCATCGCTCATTTAAAAAATGTTAGGGTAACAGTAGTGTCCACAAGCAAACTTGTCAAGAATCGAAAGGCGAACAAAAATTATTCATTCCTCTCTTCCATCCGCTGTCAAGATCACAGCGCAACTTGTCAAGTTACCGTCGCCAAGCTGACAAACTGTCAAGATGACGGCATGCCAAAAACATTTTCGTAATACACATCTTTATTCACATTCAGTCGAAGAGAGTAAGACCGCCTTCACACTGATATCATTTACTGCTACATGATTTTATCATGATTCTTCTATGAATTTGACAATCTTTTCAAATTTAAAACTTAAAAAAAGGCAGGACCACTAGACTATCATGTGTCATGTATCAAGTACATAATATCAGTGTAAAGGCAGCCTAACCAAATTGCCAGCCAAAAAATTGACAGTGTAATAACAAATATAAGGAAAGATAAGGAAGGTAAAGATTTTGGTTAGCTGCATTGTTTCTTTCTTGTCCATTAGCAACAATGCGGCAAATAATAACGAAGCACAAAATTTTTGTGAATAAATACAAGTAAAATGGACATTTTTACTATCGTTATTTTTACTAGTTGATTAAAAACCGAAATTAGCCCGTATATTTGTTTCTGTTTCGGTACTGATAACCGGTTATGTTGATACAGGTTATAGGGTTACAGTTATAAGAAAATTATATTTTTTCGGTTACGGTTTCGGTTACAAATTTTAAAGTGTTTTTAGCGGTTAAAGGTTACGGTTTCGGTTATGGTTTTAATCACTGGAATTAAGCTTTAAATAATTTTTACCCATAAAACAGTGTTAAATTTTATAATCTAAACCTAATGTGTAAACTAATAGTGATTTTTTTTGCGTTGTTTTAATTGTTCTTGCTTTTGCTTTGGGAAATTTTTTTAGAAAAACCAATTTATTTTAAAATGTTTTCGAGTATAGACCTTTTTGCAGATATATATTTTATCTAGATATAGGATAATCATTTTGCCATGCAGACAAATCCGTTCTCTTCTCTATGTTTCATTTAAAATTCCAAAATGTTTGTGAACGCTTACTTCTAAAGTCTAAAGTCTCTAACCATTTGATTTCTTTTGTAAATGTGATAGCGCAAATATGTCTACAATAAATATTATTCAGTCTAACCTAAATAACGGTTATCCGTCAGTATGTACTTGTACTTTCATTTGTTGATTCTACAGCCACGATTTCACAAACACACATTTATTATACAATACAATTGCTAAATTCTATTCTGTAACTAAGCAAACACAAATGGCCAAACATTGGATCACTTTCGAGATCGAGATCGAACGTCATACTTGGATGGTAGCTACATATAATATATACGCATGTACAAGTGCACTTGTGTTTGCCTTTGATATGAATGTTTTTTCAGTTCTTGTTTAGTTTTTTCTTCTACAATACATAAAAATGGTTTAATATTATTTACACAGTTGCTGTACAGTTTCCATAAAATTACAAATAATAAAAAAAAAATAACAACACAGACCCCAACAACAACAACAACAGCAATTATATACAGTACTACCAACAACAACAGCCACTGATATCGCTTCAAAGTACAGAACTTCATGCACGAGTACTACGTTAAATTGCTAAATGCTACCGCGACACTAAAAAAAAAACCGAACACAACAGAAACTGTTGTTCTTGTTGTTGTTTTTTTTTCACTATGTACATGGCCTAAATTCATAATAAAGTTAACAACTGCCAACTGTATTTGCATTAACTTTTTGGGGCTATTGAAGCACACTTAAGGTACATTTTTGGTGGAATTTAATAATTTTCAATTTTCGTAGTACAAAACTCTAATTGAAAAGGTCAATTAAATAGTAGATAAATGGATAGGATATATAAGAACAAAAGTGCTTTACCAACTTTTCAGCTAAAGTACATTTTGAAACACAATGTAATACTTTTAACGACCTTTTTAACTACCATAATTAAAAACTATTTTCAGAATTTAAAATTATATTTAAAAACAGTTGAACAGTGGCATCAGAGAAGGGGTGCCGGAAGTTTTTAGATAAATATAAAATAAATATTGGCTTAACGGCTCAAAGAGGAGGACGTTTAACGATGTGCTTAAGTAGGTTAACGCAGCCCGTCCTAGACGTTGAAATATAGTCGTATTAATATTGACAACCATTTCTGCCCACTGGAATTCGAATTTTTCCTAATCGTTTCGAATTGCATCGAGAAAATAAATGATAGTTTTTATATCAATTAAATTCCCATCTAAGTGATAGGTTAAAAATTTTAAATCTATATTTTATTTTATATATTTTATTATGACTTTGGAACTACATATTTAATATCAATTCAAGTATATGATATTATCTGGAAGAAAAAAAATATATTATTTTCTATTTTTTCAGTTTTAAAGCTATCGAACTGATCATTTCCGACCCTAAACTTTTTAGAGTTTTTTACTGCACACTGCTAATATGTCGGAACCGACCGGATCGGATGACTATATCTTATAGCTGCCATAGGAACTATCGGTCGAAAAGTGGGTTTTAATGAGAAAAACTTTTTTGTTTTTAATGTTAACGTGTGTCACATCAGCGATTATTAATATAATACGCTTTTGGAAGTTTTGGTCAAAATCGGATGACCATATCTTATAGCTGTCATAGGAACTATCGGTCGAAAAGTGGGTTTTAATGAGAAAAACTTTTTTTGTTTTAATGCTGGCGTTCTTAAACTCTGATGTATTAAAACATTTGCAAGGGTATAAAAACTTCGGCAAAGACGAAGTTAGCTTGGCCTTCTCGTTTTTTCCTCTGCGTGCTCATTAATTTCATGGATGGAAACATTTGTTCTAGTTTTATGTCCACAGCTGAGTCAGTCAGGACAAACATTAACTTAAAACCAAGACTGCAAACCTGTAACATGTTGATGAAGTTTCAGTATGTACGTAGAAGGTTTGTGGAGATTTCTGTTCCTAACGAACCTAATAGTCTACTCACGCCAGCCTGTCAAAGTCGAAGCTGCAAGATTTTGTTTTAATAGGAAACGTTGAGTGGTTGCTCAAAGTTAGGGATGTCGAAATATGTATCGATATCGAATACTTTAATATTTTTGGTGTGTATTTTTATAAGATTCGGCCACAAAAAGGGAGATTTTTGAATGCATTCTCTTGAATATTACTAGTATTACTGACATTACTAATATCCAAGAGAATGCCCTTAGGAAACCTAAACTAAAAAAAGTATTCATAAAAATATCGTCAAAAGTTATTCGATATGGATATTTCGACAACCCTACTCAAAAGCAACAAAATTCAAGCTCCAGCTCTGTTTTCATTGATATAACCATTGATATATACCATATAATTCGTGTAAGGTTATCGTTTCCGAATGCTATTGGCGATACTTTGCAACCATACTAGGGTAGTAGCAGCTGCTATCTAGGAGTGTTTAGTGTGAAATCATGCTGAAGGTTTTTGCAGCTTTGACAATGCTGCGCCCAGTGAGAAAAGGCTATTAGGTGTTGTTTCGAGTCTGGGTTCATAGATTGATAGATAGTTGACAGACTTTGGCGTTACTTGTTCACAAGAACGCGTGTAGATTACCATAATATGTAAATCGTCCAGTCAAATGGACCGACCATATTCCTCATCTTCTTAGTACATGTGTAAATGTACGAGATTTGCTTTCCACTTTACAAACTCTACTTAGGGTTTTTTATACACTTGAAAAGTGTATTATAATTTTGCCCAGAAGTTTGCAACGCATAGAAGAAATCATCTCCGACCACATAAAGTATATATATTCTTGATCAGCATGACGAGCTGAGTCGATTAAGCTTTGTCCGTCCGTCTGTCCGTCTGTCTGTTTCTACGCGAACTAGTCCCTCAGTTTTGGAGCTATCGAGCTGAAACTTTGCACAGAGTCTTCTTTTTACTGCACGCTGCTAATATGTCGGAACCGACCGGATCGGATGACTACTTCTTGTAGCTGCCATACAAATGTTCGTTCGGAAAATGGTTTTTAGTAAGAAAAAACTGTTTTGTTCTCAATATTACTGCTCCTCAAACAAGGTCATGAGTAATATGTAATGTTTTTAGCTGATCTGCGAAGTTTAGTCGAAGTCGCTAACCGTTGAGACAAGCTATTTCAAGTGTATCAAAACTTCGGTACAGATACAGGTACAAGTTAGCTTTGCCTTTCTCGTTTATACTTCTCAAAAATCGAAATTGTTTGGTTTTATAATTATCAATTAAACTGTAAATTATTGTTTAAACCGAACGTTTTTTGTATTTATTGGGTCTGTTTGGCAGGTTTAATATTTGAAAGGTTTGGTTTCGGGGTACAGGTTCAGAGCCGTTTTGCAACCATGCTTAAAATAGTCTTAAAATATGTTAAATTTTCTAGATTGTGTATATTTTTACTTCTTTCTAATAATTTAATAATGAAATTCCTTAAACTATCTAAGTAACTTTAGAATTGGCTTAGGGTTCTTTGTTTCACCCGTGTTTTCAATCACTTCACTTCAATCACTCAATCACTTAAATTGCTCAGTTTTTCAGTTGATCTGTTAATCAGTTCTTCAGTTGTCAAGTTGATTAGTTATTCTAGAAGCAATGAACAGCTGAGCAGAAGTCACTTCACAAAAGAAACTGCACAAGAGTGACTGAACAATAGTAACTGAACAAGATTCACTGAACAAGAGTAACTGCACTAGAGTCACTGAACAAAAGTGGGTGATCAAACACGAGGAATTGAAGAAGAATATGTTCACTTACTTGTTTTGATTACGCCTGCTATCTTAATGTTCGGTTAGTCAAAATAAACCTTAGTTAAGCCAAAATTTGACCAACAAACCAAAGTTTTTACTGCCCAAGTATATTTTGTTTTAGCTGGAAGCAGGGCCACGCATTCGTTGTTGTTTTACGCAAAGGTATAGCAGGCTCTAATGGGCTGCGTAAGCCAACAACAAATTGATATGCGTTCTCTCCTCTCTTTCTTTCCAAGCGAAGGTTTTGTTGTTGGCGCGTGCATAGCATCAACAACATCTTCACATGTGCCTCTCTTCTCTCTCTCCTATGTCTCTATTAAATTAGAAAGCAACAACCATGTTGCTTATGCATAGTAAGCGTAGGTTAGCGATAGGCCTCCATCGCCTCCCTCGCAGTGGCCGAACGTTTTTTGCTAACAAAAATCGGGGTTCTCTTTCTATTTCATGGGGTTTTTGTTGCTCCAAGCGGTCGTAAGCTCATTCTGGGCATCCAATTTTAATAAAATTGTTATCCAAATTTTCTAAAGTAACATCAAACTCTCAACCTAAGTCGAATTTAAAAAAAAATCTATAGTTCTATGACCATACAACACGGTTTCTTCTACGGGTCTCGAGTTAGCCTGAAACCCATTACTAATTTGAATAAAGTTTCCCTTTAAAATAATTCAATACATACCCTCAATTTTAGCCTGCAGGCTTTTGGGTGAATTTGGCAGGGAATCACCATCGCTATTTAGGCTATAGGAATGCTCCGATTTAATTGGCAGCGTACCATTGAGCAATGCATCCGAAATGAGCTTGTCATTGAGTATAACGGTGGGATCTTTGACATCGCGATCCAAAAACCAGTCATGCATATCGTGATCGCTGCTAATTTTCAAGGATTCCTGTAACAAAAAATAGATATCAGGTAAAAAAAAAATAGAAACATACAGGTAAATACTAAAACAAATGCTGGTCAATTAGTTAATGCACAAAAGTCGTGCGATAGCATGCTTATATAATAATTTTGTTTTATTTTTTGCTGTTTAGAAACAAAAGCACAAATATAAATATAACCTCTGGCACGAAACGATACTCGAGCCAAAGCAGATAGCCCAGAAAATATATTAAACAAAAAATACATATAGCGAGACCGACTACCTAGTGGTACAATAGGTATTTGTGACTTATATATTTCTGTTGTCAATCTTATCTCAAAGAAACAAAAAGAAAAAAAGACGACGTCGACAACGTTTCCCTTGAAATTGTTCGTTAGATTCCCAAACCCAACTGTAACTTATCATTTTGTTTGTTGTTGTGCTGTTAAGTGGTTTTATTTTTTGCTCTTGCTATTAATAATTATAAGTGAAGTGATTTTGATTTACAATGCAAATAAATTTGATTGCATTTTGGTATTATAGAGAACGCAGAAAAGTTTCATAAAAGCTTCAAGCTGGCCTGAGCAGGGTACAAGATAAGACAATTTTTGTAAGACGATCTCTTACAACAGCTGTAAAAAAGTATAGTAAGTATAAGTAAGTACCAAGAAGAAATCTTGTTTAAATTTAGCGGAGAAGATTGAAGAATTGCATATTACCTGTACAAACAAGTTTGGAAGGATTTTTTTTCAAGTTTAACGCTTTCTTGGGAAAAATTTGTTACTAATTCATTTTTCAAAGTGTTGTTCATCGCTAGCCATTACTTTTCCCATCTGTCTGGCAATTTGCGATACCATGTCGAAAAACGACGAGTCGAAGAAGTCGTGTAGTCGAAAGGGGCAGCGTGATCTTGCCACCTTGAATATTCGGCATTTTCGTCGATTGGCGCTTGAAGCATGTTCCCCAAAAGCTTATTGAAAAGTAAACTTTCCCGCAAACTGTGTTTTGTTGGCACAAAAGTTGACATATTCAGAGCACACAAAAACTATGTTGTTTACACTTCAGCGAAACGACACATACTGAAAAACAAAGCCTAATGATGAGGCTTCAAAATTAAGTTGGTGGTAACATTGTCCGATTCGATTTAATACTAGCGACTGTATCTCTATGTTTTAAGTTTGGAGCTTGAAATTCTTATTTCAAGACATAAAATATATTCTAGGCGCCAGCCGCTTTTTGAAACATTATTTCCTAGGTTGTTTTAAGGATTCGCTGTTTTGATCAGAGTATGATTCCTGCAGCGAAATTTTAGGGAGTTTTTACTTAAATTTCGATTCGGGTTTTATGGAAATTGGTCAAAATTAAAAATCTCCCCCACCGAGCCCACCGATTCTGACTCAATATTTTTAGCAAGAAGTTCGATTAAGAAAAGGTTTTATAAGACCCCAGCCAGCAATTTAGCAAACGTTATGCAAACCAAGCTTAAAGTAAGATTGCTTTTGCAAGCGTTGTCGTATGGCAGCCTACGACATTTACAAAACACTTGCTAAAGTAAGCTATTTGCGAATGTCGTTTCGGCGACCGAGAGAAATTTCGTGCTCACTCTCTCTCGCTCTCTTCGCAAAACTTCTGATCTTTTCGTGCTACGCAGCTGCAGCTGGCAAAGCAGACAAAAAAAGGATAACCTTGAGCAAAGAAAAAACATGTGTATCTCATTCTCGTTGTCTTTCTTGAAGAAGAAAATTTTTCTTTAAAAAGTAAATGCGGGCTTAAATTTATTTAATGTCAGCAGCAATAATATTAGGAAAAAATTAAGAAAGCAGATTATATACGATTGTCAACATCAAGTGCAAGAAAATTTACTGCGGACAAGTCATGCATTCGTAAGTAAGTAACAATGCTTACATGCAGTTTAAAGTCAACTATTTACATTAATTCTATTACAGAGACTTTCACTCTCATATTAAGGAAGGAAGAGGACTTTGTATTTCCCCTTAAAGCTGGGAAAACGCTAATTTAATTTCGTTTTAATTTTTGAATAATAAAAATAACCAACCAGAACACTCACAAAATAATTGTTTAAAACGCTTTCTTATTTCACTTACAATACGTGTTTTGTAACCGTATTTACAAAGCTTGTGGAAAGCTTATAAAAATGAATTATAAAACATGTTTTGCAAGCGACTTTTGTAAGCTTATAAAGATGGGTGCGTTTCGATTATAAAACGCTTACTTTGATGCGTTTTATAAATGTCACAGCAGCGTTTTATAAGCGTTTTGCTTATATTTGAACGCTTACAAAACGTGTATTTTTATATGAAATTGTTTGCTGGGACTCTTTCTGTCTCTCTTTATTTGTAGATTTAGACCAGAGCATTCTATGATTCTCACCTCTGGTATAAGAGACAAATCCTTACCAAAGACATTGCTCACTGAATGTTTGAAAGTCAGTCGCACCCGGCGCTATAAGACAATCCCTTCCTCGGCAGTATATTGCAGAGCAATCCTGCTAAAGAGTATTTACACATTTACTGTCCTCTCTTTTTGGGGGTTTTAGAGATCAATCGTAGTTATACTTTCAAGTGAAGAAGTTATGCACATATAAAGACAGAAGTTAAAAACAATTGCGCCTTCTATTAAGCACGGTCCTTCGAGCTGGATGTTTAAGATTACAAGGTTGCCTCACCAGACGGTGTAGGCTCAAGTTTCCGGTATAAGCCAAGCGGTTTATGCTTTTAGACATGTAAATTATTAAGTCGGTTAAGATGTTAGACTTGGGATTTTCTCAAACATAAAAGGATAAAGTTTCAGCTTGTCGTTCTTTAAACTGTGGGCAGCCGAAAAAGAGCCAAAAAGATTACATTTGTAAATGTGGTCCGCAAGCTCGTAACTGGGTCTACTTTTTCGCCTTATTTTTATAGAATATTTGGGCTAATTTTGGCCGTAAACAACCCTCGAACTAAAACCTTGTTTACCCGTGATTTCTAAAACCAGTCTTTGGAAAATAAATCTAAAAATCTTTACAAACCTCTCCTCTCGGTACAATTATACCAAACAATGACCTTTACAGTAGCTTTATTTGTTATCGTAATGTCAAGTATAATAAATGGGTTTAATATGGGTTAACAAATAATTATCATTAACCTTTTTTGCAAATTTCACTGCCACCGCCTGAGTGATCCATCTCCAGATCCTGTTTTAGTGTGTCATTGTGTAAAAGTCTAATAAATTATTTGAAAGCGCAAAAAAGCTCTTACTAATGGATTGTCTTAACCTTGAACAACTAATGCCAAGTGGATCAAATTGCTGCAGTAGCTTGGAAAAATTTTGTCATTCTCTCTTTTTTTTTTTTTTGACTTGGGAACAAGTTTTGCTGGCGTTGGGTTCAACTTCTAGCTATCAAAAAATAAAAAAATAAACGCCAAAAGCAAATACAAATCCAGAATAAATTTTGTCTGGATGATGTAATCCCCAAATGTGCCAGATATTTTGGAGTGAATTTACTTTAATTGCTGTAAAGCAAAAGCGCAAAATCTACGGCTATAAATTGCTGACCCATTTTAAAGGCTACATTCCGTGGCAGGTTTTGCATACTCATATAGTATGTATCGCTGTAAGTAGGTATGTGTGCATGATAAAAAGTGCATGTAATTACACTTCAAAAAACACACACACACACACACAGACACACCACTCTTAGTCAATTGTATGTAAAAATTCTTGACTTGCCTCGTCGAACTTCACATTCTAAGCCCCAAGCCAAGCTCAAATGGAATCCAGTTTTGGCCATAAAAAAAGGGAACGTCGCTTCGATATATGTACGTGTGTGTACCGTGTGCCGGCTGGTCTGGCCCGGCTTGGCCCGGCCCGGCGTCTCTCTCTGTGGGTCTTCTTTCAAGCTTACCACTTACTCCGCATCGCGTATATGCGGCACATAAACTTAAACATTGATTACCGTTTGCACGCGTGCATTTGTAAGCATTGCTGCCATGTGCCGAGGGCAGCTATTGGAATTGTTAAAAAACAGTTCAATTAATATTTTAAGCCTCACTTAAGAAACATTTAGGAAAATCTATTTAAGTTATAAGCAAGAAGAGTTATGGAGATCGGTTGGTCATTCTTCCTTCATCGAACTGTGGCTTAGAAACTAAATTTCGCACCAAATACATTCTACATTTCAAAACATACCAACTCACGCTTTACATGAAACGAACTCTGCTGTATCGCCATATTATATTACCATCCGTCGCCCTAAATCGCAGCAAGTTGGACCTCTGTTATTGTTAAGAACGTGCCATAATTTTTGCGGAAGGATTTAGATGTGAAGACTTTCAAAATTACAGCTGTGTGCAAGACTACGATGACCCCGCATAACAAATTTTTAGTGAATGGGCTCGTTCGCATAAGATCCTACTTTTTTTACCGAAAAATTGTGTTCAGCAACGAAGCTCATTTTGGCTCAATTTGGGTATGTAAATAAGCAGACTTGTGAATTTTGTAAATCACCTCTGAAGCATTCAGAGCTACCAATTCAGAAAAAGTCACAGTTTGCTGCGGTTTATGGGCTGGTGGCATCATTTCTTCTTCAAAGATGATGCGAATCGTAACGTAACTGTGAATGGTGAGCGCTACCGTGAGATGATATCCAACTAATTTTGGCCAAAATGCAAGAGCTTGACTTGTCTGACATGTGGTTTCTACAAGACGGTGCCACATGCCACACAGCACGCGCAACAATGGACTTATTGAGAGGCGAGTTCGGTGAACATTTTAATTCACGTTCGGGCCCCGTCAATTGGCCGCCTGATCTTGCGATTTAAGCTTTACACTATTTTTGTGGGGCTATGTTAAGCTATACATGACAAGCCCAGCTTCAATTGATGGACTGGAAGACAACATTGAAGCATTTATTCGTGAATACCGGTCGGATAAGTTGAAAGGCAGAACCGTGTTGCATGAAATAATCTCCAAAAACAGAAACGAAAGACCGAACCTCTTCTCCATTATTTCAGAGGTTCGCAGTCTTGGTTAAACCGCAATTTGCTGAAATGGAACCAATATAAGCTTAGTGTTCATTTCAAGACAACTGTAGTTGAGAGTCTTTTAATTGGTCTTGGAAGGCATCAGGGAGTAATTCTCAAACATAACAAATCTGTCCGTATTTTGCATATTTCCTCAAAGCCAAGGAACGAACAGAATTAGCTTGATGGCTGTTATTGAGCCCTCAAACCCTCGTGAGTTAAATCGTGATTTATTTAGCAAGACAATATAAGGCCACATTTCAATTCCAATTTCAACTGCCAGATGGTTTTTTATAAATTTTTACTTTTCTATAAATAGGTTCCTCAAAAATTAAAAATTAGTAAAAAAAATCTAAAATTTGGGCAAAAAATGTGTGTTTGAACGACTATTTCATATTATTTTGTGTCATTCCGCAGATTTCATAAACTTAAAATTAAATTGAAAACTTATAGTCACCCCGACAAATGGCGTTTCAAAGTTGAAAACTGATTGCTCAAGTGTTTTAACAAAGAGCTTCATATTCATAAAGAAAAAGAACTTTCATTTCGTCTCGCAAAGAATAAAATACGCAAACTTTACTTTGACTTTAAAATACATCAAGTGATTTTAAGCTAGCAAGTTTCAAGAAACTCCCCACCAGATTCTATCTTCAGTAGGCTTTATGTAATTGCGTTAATGAAATAAAAATGATTTCGAATAAACTAAAATTTGCTAATTTGATGATTTATTTTGATTTTAAAAATTTATAATATATGGTTCTTCAGATCCAGTGCAAAGTTTTAAAAATTATCTTCATAGGAACAAGATAACCAAATGACCAACAAGATAAGAAGCTGTAACAAGCTCCCCAAGAAAGCTTAGGAATTTTAAAATGAACTCTCTAGATTAGTGATCAGCTGCACAGAAAAAACTAGATCTATTAAGATCAATTTTAAATAGATAGATTTCTCATATCCTTTTTTTGATATTATAAAATTCATTTTCATATCCTTTGGATGAGTTTTAGTCCATCGGATGAAAATCTAAGATCAATTTAACATTAAATGCATTTACTTAATATCTTGTTTACGATATTAAAACTATCCTCTTCAAATAGATCTAAAAATCATCAACCAAAATGATCAACCAATATCCGTTTTTTTATTCTGTGAGGAAATGAGAATTAATGAGTGGTGTTTTCTCTAAGGTCCCAGGACTACGATACAACTCAGGTATTTCGTTCTACTGAAATCGTATTTGAAATGGATTTGGCGTACTTTATTTCAGAAACCTCAAACTCAGTTGACTAACAAATTCAGGTTTGCAGTATTTTAGTTCGGAATACTTAACTTTTTCTCCAAGTGTATTCATGAGCTGATCATAAGCTGTCATAAGAACGAACATTTGAGATCTACATATGTCGAGGATCCTAGAGTTAAGTGAGAGGATCACTTTTTGAATGATCATTTGTTATGTAAGTGTCTTTAAAGTGCACAGAAGATTTCGATTTCTGCTAACCAAAGTGTATTGTATTTCTAGATCAAAGTACTACCCAAATTGCGATTTCTCTTCATTAAAACTGACAAAACGCATCTCGTTGTGGCTTGCTCATTGCATTTAAACACAAATACACAAGTGCTTTCTCCGCATTTTAGCCTCGTGCACAGGCCGGGGCCAAGAATCGGAATCGGAATCGGCAAAAAACCAGCAACAGCACCAGAGAAGCGTAAATAAATGTGTCTACAATGGTGTGTGCGTGCCAGTGTGTTGTTGTTGTTGTTGTTTTTGTTGTATATGTTTATGATGAGTTCAACGAACCGGGGGAATTGTTGAGAATTAGCAATTCTTGAAAAATGCTACCAAAACGGGCAACACACAAACACACACTCTCAACCAGCTACAGATACCAAATGTATTTATATGATGATGATGAAAGAAAAAAGAAAAGAAACGTGTAGAAAGAAAGAAGAAAGAAAGCCCAGCATAAGAAAAAAAAATGCTTGCAGGCATTTGCTATATACCACTTGGAGAGTTGATGATGGATCGTGCAGGTTTCAGGTGGCTCCTCCCAAGGGCTCTTCAGGCCTCTTTTAAGCCGCTTAAGCAACCCTGTTTAAGCCAATCGATTGACCTGATTTTATCAATTCATTTCGAAAATGTCAGTTGAACCTGTTGCGTGAGAACTTTTCTTTTAGTTTTGAGTTTTAAAGGTTGTATTTTTTTTTCTCCTCGGTGATTATACAATTTTATTCAAATTTTTAATTTGAAAAATACTTAAACTGGTTATAGTTTCCTCCTTCTCTCTGTTTCTGCTTTCGTTGATTTTTGCTTGCTCCACAAATTGGATTGATTAAATAATGTTGCAGCAGCAGCAGCAAAGCGAAAACCTTTCACATTTAGGTATCCAAAAAAAATGCAACTGTATGTGTGTGTGTGCGGATCGGATCGTTATGTATGTATCGGTTTCTTTTGTGTTGTGCACAGCATTTTTTAGTTTTTCAAGTCATTTTATTTCTTTTCAATTTGCCCAAAGACTGCATCATTCCGCGTGTTGGCAAAGTGAAAGGTGCTCCCACAATTCAAAACAACAACAGCAAATACAAAATAGAGAAAAAATCTTACTTTGGCACACCGAAAATTATATACTCTGGCGGCTTGAAAACCTGAAAGTCGAGCTCTCGAAAATAAAAATTTTAAATTATTGTTTTTATGCTAGCTATGTAATAATATGTACATCAATCAACTGATTAGAGCTTCACATAAAATATTAGGTAGTTAAATATGGCCAGACATGTTGACATTTGCAACTACTTCCGTACAATTTGTAGGAAAGACATAAAGAAGAAGCTCATCTATCATTCCTCCCCTTTATTAATAAAAATTCAAAATTAGTTTTGGTGTTTCTCAAATTTTATGTGAGCTATCTAGAAATTCATATGTCTACACTAAGACTAAAAATCTGAAACCAAGATGGAAAAATCGCCCTTTTTTAAAAATTTTCAAATATTTTGTAAGTGAAAAAACTATTCAAAATCTATTCTTTAATATCAAGTATTAAAAAAATGTAATATGAATTATAAAAAAATTAAAAAACTAAAATAAAATGGGTATGAAATTAACTGCTTGGATGCCATTCTAAGGCAATGGTCTTGCCATCTAAGCCACCGGGCTTTTGCATGCTGAGTGCTTAACATATGGCTAAATTCTTTTATCTTCGATTTGACGCACAGTCAAGTTTATGTATTTCAGAAAGAAAACTTGAGTGTACCAACCAACCAAGAGAAAAAAATATGCAACTTACTAAGCGACTTTGATATACCCGTTCCTAATAGGAAGAAATGTTAAATAGCCTTCTTATGTTCCAGTATAAACCATTTATCCAGAGATTAAACCCCCAAACGAATTTCGTTTCTGATATGTCCCAAAATTCACGGTAACTTTTCGATTTGCTTGATGGTTAGCGGAATGATAAGTAATTGCCAAGTTACGCACTCGTAATTTTTCTTAGTTCTGTGATCAATTTAGAAATTGTTAGTGAACTTTAACTTTAATTTAATTCTTTAATTGATTTACAAACAAAATATAATTTGTTTAATGTACACTCAGAAAAAAAACCAAGAACTTTGTAGTTGAATCAAGTACGAACGCACTATGGTCCCAAATCCCAAAAAGCTGGCCAAAAGTCGAAAAAAAATTTTTTTTTATGAACTTTCAATGATTGGAATAGTTGTAGTGGTACATCTAGTTTGTATTCTGACTGTTAATAAGGAGGAAGTATCCCCACCTGGCTCAGGCATGAACTCCGTTCGTGAGCGTCGATCGTGCCTCATCGTTTACTCGTCATGAATTGAAAATAATATAACGTTTGGAAGCGTATAGAATCGCGAAAAATTAACCGATTTGGATTCTGAAAAATGGATTCTACTCTAGGAAGTAAGTACAATTTAAATATATTGCTCAAAATTATTATTAACAATGCATAAAATAGTGAATCGTTAATAAAAGTAGAGGTTTTTTCTTGGTCACATTCTGAAAAGTCGTGTTAGAAAAAGCTATAAGTCAAAACTCCCATCAGATCCCACTCTCAGACAAATAAGAAATTGTTGTTTAGACAATTCTTAAAAACATATCCAAAAATTAGCTGCAGATAGCTGCATATTTAGTCTCGGTGATGATTTTTGTGCCACATTTGTCGCTACATAATACATGTATATACACTGCTTGACAGCACTCTCCCCCAATTCACCAAACCAACTTTTTCTAAAGTATTTTGGTCCGCTGAGGTCGAGAATCGATATGAAAAAATCTGTCAAATAGTTATCGAGATATTATCGATAAACGTGATTTTCGACGTTACAGCCATATCAAATACGTTTTCGAAGAAATTGTCCGCCATATTGATTCCGCCATTTTGTTTTCTAAATTTTGACTTCGGATTCGTGATCAGCGACCCCGAAAACCCCCGAGTACAGACTTTCAGCCAAATAAAATTTGATTTTGAAAAAATAGTTCGCCATATTGGATCCGCCATTTTGTTTTTCTAAATTTTGACATCGGATTCGTGATCAGCGACCCCAAAAACCCCCAAGTACAGACTTTCAGCAAAATCAAATACGCTTTTCGACTTTTGGCCGTCTTTTTGGGATTTGGGACCACTGTGGAACGGTGTCAATAGTACGGTAAGTACGAAAATACTTGATTCCAGTACAAAATCCGTAATTTAAGTACCATTTTTTCAATCCCAAAATACTTGTTTGAAGACTATTTCGGGATATTTCAAGTACATTTCGAACTATTATTATATCTTTTTGGTCATATTATTAATTTGTTATGGTCTTAAGTACAGCCCGATTTACTCTCAAAATAAGTGCAAAAAGGTTCTTCATCGAAGTCTAATAATTCAAAAGTCAACCACAAACCATGTTTGAAGCAAAATAATACTTCAAAAAATAAGTAAAAAATGTTCTTGGTCTAAGCCTATAAAATTCAAAGCTTTCCCAATTTGTGTTTGCACCTAGGTCTCTGTGTAATATCAAAATCCAAAGGAAATGAATTAACCAAAGACCAAGATGTTTATACTGTAGGTCGGAAATCTACCCACACTCCATTACCAAAGTGTTAGAACCAGGAGGGAATTTCAGGAACAGATTCAACGTAAAATAATTCGCAGTTTTCGTAGCACACTTTTTGGAGCTTGCATAGTAAGTCTATTCTGTACTTAATCCAAGAAATTTTGTACTTGAACTAAGTACGATCTTTTCTTAAATTTTTGGGCCAACTGTAAGTACGAAATGTACTTGATTCAAGAACGTTTGTTCTCATTTGAATAATTTTAACAGTAATTTTTCAGTTAAAATTCTATGTATTGTTTCGTACTTAATTTAAGTATTCAGAACACTCTTTCCACGGATAGAAACCCGCTCTTAAAATACACACTTACGAATAAACATTTAAGAACAAAACATACTTAAATATTTCAAGTACAAAACGGCAATAAATTCTATCCCGATCGGTCTAGAACTATCCCCTCGGTTTTTTTTCTGAGTGTATCCACAATTTGTCACTGCCAGCAAAAACAAAAAGTGAAACTTAAAAGTCAGCCTGCCTCATTTCCGATTGTTCTATTTTCGATCGTTTCGCCTGGACTTGTGGTTTCTCACTTGTGTATCTAGTGCAGTGGTGCCCAAAATGCCAAAAGCCTATCCCATGGGATAGACAACACACGCATAGAGAGAGAAAATACGTGCGTTCTATAAATAGCACGCTCGGCGGCTGGCTCTCTCACGACGCGTGCTTTCGGCTTTTTTCTTCTCACGAGGCATTTGTTCGTTTGCTTGTTGCTCATGTTTGACGTCATAACGTTTACTTCGTGTTTCGCTGCTACGCACACAAGCGCAAAGCTTGATTGTGTGAGTTTTGGGCACCACTGATCTAGTGGCATTCTCGCTTGGACCGAAGGTTTGCATAAAGCAGGGATCCCCAAGAAGAGAGCGCGAAAATGTGACTGTGTCTCTCTTTTCTTCAAGATTGTTGATTCTAGAATAAAATTGAGAATATATCTTGGGTTGAGATTTTTTACACTCGGTTTCAAGACTTTAATCATGGTTTTAGATTTGATAGTTAAGTCACAGACAAGCTTTTATCCAAAAATATATTTCCCCACTTGAAAACTTGATCCATTTGGGTATGAAACCAGAATCAGCCATAATATCCAATCACTTATCCAATCACGCTCTGCTATTTTGGTTAAATTTATTCATCAAACATCTAGACAAAATTAAAATACACTTCGAAAGGGCAAAATTGCCTTTTAACTTAAAAAAATTGTTACGTTTTTTTTTGACTTGCTTTGGTTTCGTTTTTTTTTTTTCGTTGAAACTTCAAAAATACAAAAAAAAAGAAGCTTGATAAATGGTAATAATGTAAAAATGGCCATAGCCAAGAAAACGAATTCTCTTTTGCCTGGAAAAGAAAGTGGGGAATGGCCCCTGAAGAATTTACTGGTTAATTGAGCACACATGCCGAATGATTTAACACCACATTCCGTCTTTAAGCAAACGCAACTATCTTTCTTAGAAACCTTGAAAATTGAATCAATTATTGGTGACTCATTGCCAAATTGCCTCTAAAGTTGGTTAAGCAGATGCAAAAAGTTAAACATGTTTTTTTCTATCTTCAAATTGGCAACATTTTCAACACCCCCTCTGCTGGATGGTGGATGTGGGTGAAGATTATGCCTCACTTTGGGTTTTACTTTCACAATCGCTTCCGTTGGGGTTTTGCCTGTTGACTACGTCAGTGCTTACGTACTTTTCTCGTGTTTTTTTCGCTCAGCAATATGTTGTTGATAAGCCAAAAGCCCGCATTGGGCGCACGCCCCCGCCAGCCATGGCTCGTCCTCTTCCCTTTCCGCTCTGAATGGTGGCTATTTTTATACTTATTAGGTTAAATTTATAAGGCAAAAACAAATAGTAACACATCATAAAAGAATTGTGAATGCAACTACGTTTAGTTGGATAGAACTTTTATACAATTTGTGAATAGGAATGCCCACCACAATTGACAGTTCATGATGATCATATTGGAGTGTATGTAATAGTTGACAGCAACTGTCATTTATGTCATTTTGTTATGAATCATTTTGGTATTCAAATTAGAGTTCGATCAAAGTCACACCCCAAAAATTGTGCATATTTATGTACGAACAATTGTGGCCCCTTATTAAAGTGCTAAGTGTTTTTGTCATTTATGAATCATGTTTGCTGTTACAAAAGGTTAACAGCATTGCATTATTAAAAAAAAAGAGCAGAATTTTGCCAGTATACCCAAATCCTTAAACAATGATTTTCCCAGCGTTTTCTAAGAAGGTGTTTGGTGTTTTTCTCATTTATACGTTTTGTTATGACTTGGCTTTGTCTAAGAAAAAGTCTGGGATAAGCTAAATGAAGTTTTGTCGTCTTTAAAGCCGGCTGAAAAGTCTACAGTTGCAATTAGAAAATTTAATTTTCTGCCATTTTTATAGCATTTGGCTTAGCTGTAAAATTTAAATTAAAAAAGTGAATGTAAATTGCCAAAAGTATTGTATTCAGAAACGGTAAAACGAAGAGCCTAACTGCCAAATGATGACGCTTTTTTATATGGCATTTTCTTAGATCCAATGTAACGCTGACTATAAAATATAAGTAATTTTTGAACTTTTAACGAACCTTTATTTTAGGACACTGTGAATAAGTAATGGTTGCAGAAGGTTCGATTGGGAATTTCGAACCCCTTGCTATTTCTAAGCTTCGGTTCTGATTCGAGCCTTTGTTCATAATAAAACCTTAAAAAATTTTCCCTCTGTTTTCAAAATTGGATATGATATGTTTAGATTTTTTACCAAGCTTTTAAATATATTGTTATCGTCCGTTTCAAAACAGACTAGGTCCGGCTTAGGTTCGGGAAGTCAGACACTTAGAAGGTTCAGTGGACCGGATTGTAGCCTTCGAATTAGGTTACCGAAACATGAAATATAGAAGATCTTTGAAATACAAATTAAAGGTCAAAAAGTAATCTTTTGAATCCAAAAATATTGAATAGATTGCATTTAAAGCGTTTTATAATGTTAAATGAAGGTTTGTTCGAAGTTTTCGAACTTGTTGTAAAATCTATGATTGGGTTCGTGGACCATTTTTTGTACGATTGATAAGTAAGTTTATAGTTTGCAACGTGGTTTATAGATTCTTAGATAGTACACACATTTTTACCTCTATTTCTGGTACAAATTGTTGTACCATTAGTCGAATAAACTGAAAGTTTAAGGTATCATTACATAGTTAATAACACCTGTCTGAGTTTGGACTGATTGGCTTAGGATTTCTTGTAATGGACTCCTAAAGTTTACAGATTTTTTTCTTAATGTTTAGTTGTTGAAGTCAATATCCCATAAACTTTTTGAAATTTAACTAATTTATCCAGCTCAAAAAAAACGTCCTCATGCAAAATTATTTCAACAAATTCGTACGAATTCAATTATAAGTGCTCCAAAATTCGCAACTTTTTGTTATCGATTCTGTTTCATTCCCAATTCGTTCTGCAAAACGTTGACAAACTTATCGGTTATCGCCCTAGCCAAATCGCAATTTGTTGTTGTCAAAATGCATTTGTTGCTTGTGTAATTTTGAGAGGGTTAGGAAAAAAATTAAAAATAACTTAATTAAAATTGTTTAAGAGAGTCCACAAAAAATCTAAAATAGTCACAGAATATTACAAAAGTTTTTATGAAATCGCATAAGTCGCCGTTTTATTTAACGGCCCACGCGGTTTATAACGGCCAAATTTCGGACCAACACTTTTGCATTTAGCGCGAATCGTAAATTTTTGGCGTGAGATGGCTGATAATCTTGAATCAAAGAAAACGGTGTTTGAAACGAAAACGAGATAATCTTAACCCAAGATTATATTCTCAATTTTAATCTTAGTTCAAAGTCTCGAATTAAGATCGCTTATACTCGACTTTAGGATGAAACAATCTCATTTTTTAAAATGAAAATATAAGAATTTTTTATTTTTATGTTTTTGTTGTGTTTGTTTTAGTTAATAACATTTTGTTCTTTCTGAAAAACTTATATAAACGTTAATTATTAATCCGCCGGTACTGGGACTTGAACTGAGTATCTCAGTATTAGAACTCAGCACGACGATGGTTTCTGTAAGCTGAGTTTTTATACTGCAACTGCTTGCGGCAAGAATTTACGTCTTATAGCCGAGTGGGCTAAATGGATGCCAACAAAATGTCAAAAGCTTCATTGGAACGTAAAGGTTGAGGTTCGAGTCCCAGGAGGGGCGGGATATTTTAAAAAAACAAAATAAATCTATTTATATAGCATAAAGTTTCTTTAACTGAAGCTTTACAGAAAACTGTAGGATGGGTGATAAGTTGCGAGATGATAAATCTTGATTTTAAGATTTCTAAGCTCATTTCAAGGGTTTTCAATCTTGTTTTTATAAGATTGCAAGATTCTCGAAAAGAGATTTTCAATCTAGATTTTAGATTGATTTGTGTCAGTGTACCATAAGTAACTTTCAAATTTAGTTGGTCTCGTTGGTACCAAAATTTTGTGTTAAGCTGTGTAATCCGTGCATCATATTGAGAAAGTTATTAGAGTTATAAATATAATGAACCCCTTTTAATAAAGTGTGTCTGTTTGGGGATTCAAGTTCGGGAGGTCAACAATTTAAAAGGTTCTTTTTATGGTCATATTAATAGCCAGAACTGTTTGAGTGATCTTATATCTATTTTGAGTATTTTTTAAAGCAGGCAAACTGACAACCAAGAGTAGATCGATTTCATGGGTTCATATTTTGAATAAATTGGAGTTGCAGAGTTAGAACAAGATTTGAATTAAGCAAATGGAATGGGCAGTAGTGAGACTTAGATCACATAAAATCGACGATAAATCCTTGATCACTTTATTCTTAAGCTGTTTGTTTTACTTTTCTAAAATCTAATATGAGTTGGCTGTCAAAAATTTATTTTAGCTCTGATAGACAACAAAAACATTTTATTGGAAGCTGGCAAATCTTGAGGGAATACAGAATTTTACATTTTGATAAAGCAAGACTACATCCGCACGAAGTTCACTAGCTACTAAATGGATCAAATTGGTTGATTCTATAGGGGAGAGTGGGGGGTTGTGATTATAGTTTTGTTTTTCGAACATAACTTCGCCAAAAATCATTATTTTTTCGTTCTGTAAATTTTGTATTTTAGTTAAAAAATGCATGAAACTTTCCTCATCCTTGGTTTTAATTTTTTCATTTCATATTGAAAAAAAGTGATTTTTCAACATTTCGAAAATTTGTGGGGGGTTGTGAGCCACCCATTTAAAAGTTTAAAATTCGTGTTTTTAAGCAGTTATTCTTTACTAAAAGGAAAAATAGACAATTTTTGTAATATTCTGAATTATGAAATATTAATGAAAAGTGAAAAAAGATTGACGGCAGCGGGCTTGTTTTCTTTTATATACGAGCACTTTTTGGTGGTGGCTGTTCTTTTGTTTGCTTTTTTAATTGTTTTTTTTTTTATTTTTTTTGGAGAGTTTTTCCTCTGTTTTATCGCGCTTCATTGCAATATTCTCTTTGCAAGTCAAAACCGACTATTTGGCAAAGTGGCTCACAACCCCCAAATCTCACTTTTTTTAGATGACGTCACATAACCAAAATATAATTTTTTTTTTTAATTCATATTTCCATCAAAAAGGCAATTGACCAAAGATATTTCCTTCATACTTACTTTTGGCGTTACGAAAAAATTTTGATTAATATTCGCAAGTCAAAAACGAAAAAAAAAACTTTTTTTTTTGAAAAATAAATCGGCTTCTGGTGCACAAACTTAAAGAATGTGTTGACTGATAGGTTGCTTGCCAAAAGTTAGGTACTAAGAAGGGAGACACTTGACATAAACAAAAAGTTGTAATTTGTTTTTTTTTTTTTTTTTTGCGTGGCTCAAAACCCCCCACTCTCCCCTATAATTTTATAAGTCAGGCAACTAAATATCGGAAACAAATAATAGAAGGGGATTTTTAAAACAGAGTAACACAGCCAACCGAATCTCGCGCTATGCAGTTGAACGATCTGGTATCTGGGGAAGACCCGGAAAGCCAGGTGTATTAGGCTGAATAACGAAGAATTTGGAAGGCAGTGATCGATTCATTAAACTTCTTGTTTAGATATAAATTTAGAATCTAAGCTAAGCTATTAAGCTAGTATAATAGTCAATTTGAGATGCTCAGTTTAGTAAAAAAAAGTTCTGATGATAGAATTCTGAGCTCTTATATGATTTTTTTGACAATCGGGTCACAGCTACCTCAGGTATTTTTCAGCCGAATCATGTGAAAACTTAGACAAGTGAAATAACAGCTTTAGATGGGTTAACCTTGTTACCATGTCGTTCTAGGTAATGTTTTTGTTTTTAATTTCCAGTTCCTTTAAATCGTTTGCTACTTTGACATAAACTCGCAAAATGTACAAACTTGAATTGGGACAAAATTATACAAAATTATTCTGGAATTATTTGTATTTAGTTTGTATTAAGGGTAAAGTTTCAGATTAGAAAAAAATGAAAAAGAAATCTAATTCTGGAAATATCTTGCTGTTATCAGTTATAGTGTGTTCTTACATTTATTAGGTAGAAGTTTTTTAAAGAAATTAAACTTAAAAGGTGAAAGTTGAAAAAACTTAAGTCCAACCAAAGCGAATTTCAGTTTTAGTCAAGGTACAAAATCAGCTATGCAACCCATACTGGTTTTTTACAACAAAAGAAATCGTAACCAGATTAGAGACCTTGACCGAAATCGAAATTCGTTTCGGTTGAATACACTGATTTTAAGCCATAATTTAGGGCAGAATTTGTCTAGAAAAGCGAGGCCATAAAGTAAGAAAATAAAGCGACGGAAGCTAGCTCTGACCTATTTCATCGAACGCTGGCCAGCTGTTTGCCGACTGAAAAGCTATTTGCGCTCGGTTCGTGTTGCTGTGAAAAGTGAAATGGAGGCATAAAAATCGCTTATTTAGAGTATGCTTTTCTAATTAGAATTTCTGTATTTTATTAAATTTTTTAAATTTATTTTATATGTTCGTATTTTTGAAATCATGCACGAAAAGATTATAAGTTAATAAGATCAACTAAAAGTTTTAGCCCAATAAACTCTTCCCTTGTAAGTAGATACCCTGTATGTACGCCTTTAATATAATAGGCAAACCCACTGGTTGCCTGCTGTTACACTTACGGACCAACACTTCATTAGGTTAGGAAAAACAATATGTTGCTACCGCCCACAAGAAGAAGTCCACACTCCTACTCCACCGTCACCGTCAGGCGGGCAGCGCCAGCTCCTTCTGGTTGTAACATATTGTGAATGCAATGCTAGTCTATGAATTATTCCTGACATTGACGTCAAAAAAAAAAAGTCTAACTTAAACAGCTGTCCAACTGGGACGCCCACACTCTCTCTCCCTCTCTGTCTTGCTCGATATAGGAAAGAGACTACATCTCCAGCTAAAGAGCACCACAAAGAGTAGAGCAAAGAGCGACAGAGGTGGACACTGCGCATCCTGCATGGCGCAGCGCGTGTACGTACAATTCGCATGAATGGACGTTTTAGATATGAATGGGCCAGGAGGCCCGATATATGTGTGTGTGGGTGTTTGCACAAATTTAATTATGCGCGCTTTTCTTTGTTGCCATATGTTTGGAAATTGTGACGCTGGATTTGGGCTACATTTTTGCCATAGTGGCGAATTTTGTGGCTTGGATAGCTTAACCTGTTTTGGTACACTGCAACGCTCACGGAAATGTCAAAGTTAAGCAACCATATTGAAAGTATCGTTTCTACTTTGGCTACGAACTAGTTATTCAAATACGCTGAGCGGCAGCAGCAGTCGCGCGACTTGGCAGTCGCGCGTCTGTTGTCAAGCACGTTTTCCCAAAGCCGTTAGAAATTCTCCACCTAACCTCACATTGCACATTTGCATTCACTCTGCCTTGGTGTACCAACAAAAAGGGTGTCCAATTTTGGTTAATAACATTATTTATGCCCATCAACTTTGTTGCTATTTTTCTGCTTATATAAGCGAAAGTTGGAAGATCGAGAAGAAAAAGCTGCTGACTTCTTGACTTCCATTTTAATGTATTGTTTGTTAATGCTGCAATTTTCTTTTTGACTTTTTTTTTAAGTTTTTTTATTGGGTTTTTTGTTAGCTTGAGGAAAGTCCAAAGTTGTTGGTTTGACTTTGGTCAGCATTCTTTTGTGAAGGCGAATGCAAGTTTTTTTGTGCTTTCGTCAACGAACTCCAAGGTAAACTGTTTTCGAAGAGACTTTAAAATGAAATATCAAGTTGAGCATGAGTAAAACTTCATCTAAGCAGAGAACTATACTTCTAAAACACTCTCACTGTTGGTAGGACCTTGATTTGTCAAGGTTACCGAAGTAAATACTTTCTACATCTAGATTTCTTAGATTGTAGCTTAATTCCGCTTTAAATTTCTATATTTCTCTGTATACCTTTTTGGGAAATTCCATTTGAAAATAAAAACCATTTTTCAAGGGTATGATAAGACAGAACAACCTCTCAAGAATGATTACGATAACAGCCACCCTATCGTTTTCTCATTTTTAGCATTATTTTAATAATAATAAATTATCATTGAAAAGTCTCTCCAGTGGGTCGCATATCAAAAATCTTATCACAACAAAGTATTTTGTAACCCAAAAGGCAAGAAAAGAAGAAAAAAAAATAACTGATAAGGCAACGATTTGATTAGGCGTGCGCTTTTGTATTTCGATGGAAAAAAAAAGTTTAATAATAATTATGATTCGTATGAGGGGTTTTTTCACAAAGACCAAAACAAAAAGGCAAATAATAATCAATTAAAATTAAAGTGAAATCAAAAACAAATCCAGCTAAGAGAAGGGTGGGAAAAAGCACACAGAGAGGCTGATAATGTCACGTGCATTTTGAGACTCAATACATCATAATCAAAAAAAAATCCCCCTTTTACACGGACGATCTATGAATGGCAACCTGATGACAGTTCGGGGAAACCTGTGAAGAGTTTACTTGTAAATCCCTGGTTTTAATGTCTGAAGTTTAATGTTGTACGGTGTATATACATTATCAACATTTATTACTTTAAAGTGGTCCATTTCAAATGATAAGAAATTTTGCTGAAATTTCAAAAAAATTTCAAATAAAAATGTGTATATATATAAACATTTATTTTCACATGTGATAAGCACAAATCCGAGCACATGGAAACACAATAAATAGCTAACTAAGCATTTTCGGAGCTGGGCTAATCTTGTATTAAATACATATATAAATAGAAATACTAAAAAAGAGTTACTTTGGCACTATTCCTAGACTAAATATTGTAGATGAATGAAACAATGTAGTGATAAAAAAAACATGCGGATGTTAAACAGTAATGGGAAGAGAGCAACAATATGAAATCTAAAAGTCCCCAAACAAAAGCGTCTTAATTTGAAAATGCATTAGGAGAGTTAAATAACAATTAATCATTAATATGCAAATAAGTTTGGAAGTGCAGTTTACGGACCGGTTTCTCTTACACGTTAAAAAGACCCCGTGTAGCTGCACTATTAAATAACCAAAACAATTTTAATAGTTCTAAACCAGTTTACGAGTTACTACAGTTTTGTGCCTCAACTTTAGACACGAGACGCCTAAGGGCTTTAAATACCTTTCGGCATGGGTAAATGTTATATAAACTCTGCATTGATAATGATTAGAACTCACATGAAATCGTCAGGAATAGCTCAAAAAAATATTTATCTAATAGCCCGAGAAATGCAATTCCGCAGGGCGAATTATTAGCTAAATATGTACACTATCTTCTTTTTGACTAATTTTATTTTTAATTTAAAATTTCCCCTTTTAAATTTTTCAGTCGAAGTCGAAGATTTTGGTTGCCTTAAGAAAAAAATACCAAATTCTTTCGGGGTGAATTCATAATTTTAAGAAATAACAGAAAGAGGAAGAAAAAATTATATAATTTTCTTCATTTCTTGTCATTTCAAGAAATGTGTTGGAATATACTATAAATCTAGTTTAGTTTTTCCTTATGTACTGTTGGTAAGTCCATTCTCAAACTTGAAAAAACAACTCTCGTAGTACTCTGTGAATTCAATTTTCCAAACTTATATTAATGGCTTGGTGCAAATAGATTTATATCAAACGATAAAATTATCTGTGATTCGAATGTCTATACTTGGACAGCTCTTTCCTCTTTAAAAGGCACTAGAAATTTGGGTTTAACGTTTGATAATGTGTATCAAGCTCTCAAAACTCTGGCATTTCTACCTAGCTAGAAAGCTGAAATTTTCGACGAAATGATCTTACAAAATTGAACAAAACTTTAGTGGCGCAGACATCTAAAACTATCATCCCAATCGTGTTGATATCAAATCTACCAGAGTAAGTAAAAAAATATAAATTTGTAAAAAAACCTATAAAGCTACAATCAAACAACTACTTTTGTGTAGCTTTTCTGCACGCGAAGTGTGGCTTTCTGAATTCTACACGCCACGTGTATTAACCGTGTGGCTTTCTTAATTCTACACGGCGCGTGTAGCTTTTCTGCATGCCGCGTTTAGCTTTCTCATTTCAACATGCGGCGTGCAGAAATGCTTCACAAAAGTAATGGGTTGAAAATCCTGGTCGAAACGTGTAAAATTCCTACATTTTCGTGTAGCTTTTGCATTTTTCTCTGTGTACCATCACTGATTTTCCATCTATTTTTACCTGATTAATATAAAAATTTAATTGGGTAATTAAAAATTAAATTTTTGTTAAAATTTAAAATTTACAAATTACAATTTACCTTCAGTAATTCTAAGAGTATGCTACACATTTTATCACATTTGAATTGAATTCTTATTAAAATAGTTTACGTCAGAGGGAATGGTCTAAATTTAAAAAAAATGCATACTTTTTGGCGGATTGCTCGATCTCAAAGTGGAATATACGGGCCTGTTCCAAATTCAGAAAACGAGTGGAATTGTCGCAAATCGGGGTGATTGCTGTACCAGAGTTGTCGTTTTCAAAAGTTGTGCTGCAGAGTCAGCGGAATTAAAGGGAATTGCTATTAAAAGCTTTAAAATAAATCCCCAAAATTATAAACGAAAAATTTTAAAAATGTTGAACATTTTTTGAGATCGTTTAACATCACTCCATAAAATGATAAGATTGTGGCACGCGTGTGGCCCAGCGGTTAGTGTGCTGGACTGCTGGGCGGGAGGTCGTGGGTTCGATCCCGCCTCCGAACATCTAGTAATCAAAGTTTTTTATTTCTTTATAAAAATTAGCTTTTACACATCCAGTGACCTTCACCAGCTATTGGCGCCAGCTGTGTGAAGTATCTAGCCATGAAATCCAAACTTTGCCGTTCGGATTCGGCGTTAAATTGTAGGTCCCTTTCTCTTGTGCGAAAAAAATTTAAAAGCACACACCCCAAGAGATTATGGGAACCTTGGCAATGGCCCCGTTGGGGGAGCTGTATAGCCAATTTTACATTTACAATTGGGAACGTGTTATTTCACAAAACATTAAATTAATGTTATTCGGACAGCACTTTTGCTATTTTATTTAGCTATATTTAACCATATGTGACAAAACATATTCAAAAACCAAATAAGAGCGTTTGTAAATTAAAATTATAGAGATGGTGACAGCCAATTGATAAAACGTTTCGATTTCGTTTTTACTTTTTGAAAACGTTCGGAATTCGGAACAGGCCTAATAATTTTAAAAGCGATTTTATAAAAAATCCAGAGCAAAACCGCGCAAAAGCGCATACCTACAGCTATAGTACATTATTCAAAGAAAATAATAAGCAATATTGCAAGAAAATTAAGAAAGGTACTTTTGGGCACTCTTAACGCAAAGTGACCAAAATTTTTTTTAGATTTTTTCGCTTACGAATGGTAACTTTTTTATATTTTTTTATGGCAATCTAGTCCGAAGTCGAAAATAAGAAATCAAATAGCGGCAGCTGTTGCTTTCCTAATTTTGACCATTATTTTTTGCAGCAATTTTAAGAAAAATCAACTTTGAACGGAGGCCATTCAAAAACTATTTTATGAAATGCTTCCAAATTTTGCCATAAATGTATTCAAAATTATTTCCGACAGTCGTTTTATGCAGTTTCCCAAACAAAAAGTTTGGACTTTTGGTCAAAATTTCGGCCCAGTGTGCAGCGCGCGCACACATGCAGATGAAAGATGAACAGACGGCAGAACTTGCTACATGCATGCTGGTGTGCCCAATACGCACTGTTTTGATCTTTAAAATTCAGTTGTAAGTTGATCAAACATGTTTGTTCATTTCGGCTTGCTGACGTTCTAAAATATCATGGTGCCTGCGCCCTAAGAGTGGACTGATACTTTACTAACAGAAACAGCTTGCTTAAAGATATTTGTGTTCTAAATTTAAATAACCATACAGACATCCAAAACTTTATTTTTAGTTGAGACTTTCTCCTAACCGTTTTCGCAAAATAGACGCCATCTATTGGCCATCTATGGAATTCAACTAACACTACTTATTTGAATTGCGATCATGATCTGCCGTCTAGATCTTTTGTCTGTAAGTAGCTTTTCCTACTCATTATAATATTTGTGAGAGCATTTCATATGCGACTTATGCTTTAGCCATTATGGTGCCAGTGTTTGCCCTCACACATTTTGTGCATCTGTTAGATTCATTATGATGTAATTGAGCGCACGTCCCGGGTACGGGTATGACCTGCTTATGGTCGGGCGGGGAAAAACTGCACGCGCATTTTTTTTCCCGGGCCAATTTTTAGCCTATTTTTGTCATTATCTTCTAATAGTAATGACACTGACATGCCTCAGAGTGCAGCGAAAAAAGTCATTACTTTGCATTTAGACCAGCTGATAGCAAAAGTCGTCGTCGTAGTCGGCTTATCATCGCACACACTCCATGTGTCCTCATAACGTAATAGATTCTTCTTCTACTCACTGCTGCGGCTGCTGCTTGCTCCGAAGAGACGGAGACGGACGTACGTATGGACAGACGGACGACATGTATTCATTACTGTTTCCGCAGCGATAAGCAAAGAGTCTTCTACGAGTACTTTGATACTCATTATTTTGAAAACACTTGTGTGTGTGTGTGTGTGTGGGGGGAGAGACAAAACGTTCTGTTCGCTAATGATAAATTTCTTTTTTTTTAATTTCTTGGAAAACTCTAATTATCATTATCGCTACACTTCTAAGTTACGACCAGAAATAGTGGCTGACTCTTTCACAACAACACGAGAACCAAACCAACCCTGTGTCTTATCAAAGGAAAACAACAACAGAAAAAACATGTAAATGATATATTCGAACACCAAAAATCACTAAAATGCTAGTGTTTTTTTTTTGCACTACTTCTACTGAGATTCTGGGGTGTGTAGTTCATATACTTATTAAATGGTTTGGTAGCTGGCCCAAAGCAATTTTGATTAGATTTCGTTTGAAGAAAGAGACAGAGAACAGACAGTTTTATGAGCTTGTTTTTTGTTTTTCATTTGGTTTGGGAGAGCGGACAGGTTTTCTTTGGGCTTAAGTGCATTTATGTAAATCAAGCTAATTAATATGCAGATTGATTGAGAAAATAAAATGAGAACCATCGGGTTTGGTTTTATTTTGTATTTATTATTTCCTAATACCAAAAGACAACCAATTTTACTCTCCAGTCACGAAGTACTGCACGTTTTTCCTCCATGCCTGATAAGCCTAATGTGGGTCATTAAAGTGACAATTCTGTACATTTTTAAATGTGGTTTTAGTTTTCTGAGAAACATGACTTAATACTGTCTCTCAAATTGAATATTCAGCTTGTATGTCGTTATTGTACTTTAATTTCGAAAGAAAGTTCATAGTTCATAGATTGAAGGGATTAATTTATAAAGATAATCAATTAATTTGAAGCCATTTTAATGATAATAAAACGATTTTGAATTGAAAATTAAAGTGGTCATTCCGGAATTTCCCATTTAGTTTCGAAATTTTTTTATTTTGAATCTGAACATTAATGATAACCAGAACCAATGGAAACCCGTTCAATTCAAAAAGTGAACTGAAATGGTGTATTAAATAACTTAAAAAAAAAATACGCCCATAAATTTTTTGATATCCAAATTTATTGCCGCGGATAAACTTCCCCATAATAATATATCGTTTTGAAACAAAACTATCGATATTTCAAATCGTCGATATTATTTCCAGCAGCACTATTTTCAATGACCGAACACTATTAGTGAAGAAGACAATTATTTATATATCAAGACAAAAAGGTTTCAAAATTCCAAGTTTCGAAACATATTCAGTGCTTTCAAAAACAGTTTCCTCAATCAAATCTTAATCTTAACGTTGAATTTAACGCTGGTTCAGAATTTCTGGCATAATCAGCCTTGCTAGACTTAAAAAAAGAAGCTCGAATATTGAATGGGTATATTTTAAGGCTGTAGAATGGGTTAGATTTTTGTGAATTGGTAAAGAGATCACAAAAGCTTTGTTAATGAACTCGTGACACGAACGCTTTATAAAACACGACGTGTCTGGATTCAATCAATACCCCAATCCCTGTTAAAGCATAGAAAAATCCACTAAGTAAGTCACCTCACCAAATCAGCATCAAACCACACTTCGGACTGTTAAGATCGGAAAATTTATGGATCGTTAAATAATATTTTACGATTCCTTTCACAGAATATCAAAAAATTTAATCAAATAACTAAATTCCTTTTAAAATATGCGAGCTAAGCATTTAAACTGTTATCTCGTTTTTTCCAAGCACAAGAAAATATTTTGTTCTAACATTATTTAAAACACAAACCATAATTTCTATATCTGAAAGCTAGCTACTAATCCATAGTAGACTAATTTATTAGGCATCAAATAGTGTTTATTCAAGTGGCACGAAGTATATAAAAATCGTTTCAATAAAAATCAACTGATAACACAAGATTTCAAGCGAATTATTTAATGAGTTTTTTGAAAACCAGAAAATCTCTCGACTCCGGGTTGACATTCCGCAGAAACTACTGTTTACTATCAAAAATGTACACAATTCCTTTCAGTATCCTATCGATTTCACCCCCTTTCAAAGTTTTGGGGTTTTAACTTTCACAAAATGATTACTCACACCTTTTGCTGTGTTTTTTTTTTTATTCGTTTTTGTTTTTGCTGCTATAAACCTCTCATGTATCAATGGCAAACTGTTACTTACCGGATCTAAATCGGAATCCCATATATCTTTGAGGTCGCCTTCGTAGAATTCCATTTTGGCTGTTGCTGTTGTTGTCTGCTCTAAGAACTTTTCAGTTGATGATCTTGTTGTTTGGGGTTCCACTTGGTTGCAGTCACACTAATTTTTGGTTGAAAATTTTAACCCACTTTATTTAGACTTTATACTTAATAAGATTTATATAATTTTCTCTCTTTCTTTCTCTCTCTCTCTCTTTCTGGATTTCTCTTTTCAAGCGTAGAGTTCTGGGGTGATGACTGACTGTTGGATGGTTTTTGCTTCTTTATAACACTTATTAAGGGGAAACCTGTTGCTTCCAGAGAATGTTTTCACTTGACATTGTGTATCTTTGTTGTGTGTGTGTGTATGTGTTTTTGTGGTGTGCGTGTGGGGTTTACAACTTGTGGCTGGTTTTAACTTGTTGCATGCCTTTAATTAATATTTTTTTGGGCTTTTACCTTTTATTAAATTATTGTATTAACTTGTTTTTTTTTTTGTAGTAACAAACACTCGATTTTCATAGAAAATAGTTTACTTTGTAATGACCATATAATTTAGTTTTTTGTGGATTAAATTAGATTTTCTGTATGGATCGGTACACCGCTGACCCATGAACAAATAGCATTTAATATGTGTGGCAAATATTATTAACAATTTGATACATAAGTATGTATTGTATTGTATGTAAGTATGTGAAGTGAATGGTAGCACACAACTAGAATATATTGTCCGTAAAGTGCGACTGCAGCCAAAAACGGTACTAAACTAAATGTCGGTGAAATTCTTGTGAATGCGAACGGACCGAACGAATTGAACGAGGGAGCGTCGCTGCGGCGCAGCTCGCTCTTCCTACACAAACAAACAACCACACACACACACGGTATACAAATAGTAAAGAGCAGGCCTCTGACTTATCATCAGACGGTTACTGCAAGAGAGTGTGAGAGAAAGAGAGAGAGCGTTGACAATGCCGGTAATAGCGACTAAGAATGCTACCATCTAGCATACGGGTATTCGAAGGGTAGATACTTACTATATTTCATTCTATATTTTCGTAATTCAGCCTTTGTTTAATCTGTCACTACTTAAGCTAGGCTTCATTAGTTTTACGCAGATAGTTTTTTCGATCTTTATAATATTTAATTTGAACGTCAAAGTCGACTAACCGACTTCGATATACCCGTTACTCATGAAAAAACATGTTTAACAGTGTTCCTGCGTTCCTTAGTGTGACCATCCAAAAAGTATGCAACTTTTTTAGGGTGGGAGGGTGGTAGCGGGGGGGGGGGCTTGGTTCACTTTTTTGCTCATAACTTGAGAACCGTTCATCCGATCTTTATCATTTTTTTGGCAAATCGATGCATTTTGCTAATTACTAACTATCTCTAGAAGGTCGAATCGCCAATCTTTAAAACTGTAGGAGATATAACGTTTTTTCCGAATTGGGAGGCGGGAGGGGGCGTGGCCAAAATTTGAAACAAACTTGATCTGCGTGCAGATAAAAGAAGCATTTCTCCCATACATGTCAAACCTCTATCTCTTACCATCTTTGAGATCTAGGTGTTCATACAGACAGACGGACGGACGGAAATGATTCCTTCTGCCTGTTACATACATTTGCACGACTTTAGTATACCCTTTTTACTCTACGAGTAACGGGTATAAAAACGAGAAAGGCAAAGCTAACTTCGTCTGTACCGAAGTTTGGATACACTTGAAATAGCTTGTCTCAACAGTTAGCGACTTCGACCAAACTTCGCAAATCAGCTTAAAAACATTACATATTACCCATGACCGTGTGTGCGAGCGTTAATATTGAGAACAACCCAGTTTTTTTTCACTAAAACCCATTTTTCGAACGAACATTTGTATGACAGCTACAAGAAGTAGTCATCCGATCCGGTCGGTTCCGACATATTAGCAGCGTGCAGTAAAAAGAAGACTCTGTGCAAAGTTTTAGCTCGATAGCTCCAAAACTGAGGGACTAGTTCGCGTAGAAACAGACAGACGGACTGACGGACAGACGGACGGACAAAGCTTAATCGACTCAGCTCGTCATGCTGATCAAGAATATATATACTTTATGTGGTCGGAAATGATTCCTTCTATGCGTTGCACACTTCTGCGCAAAATTATAATACACTTTTCAAGTGTATAAAAAGAAAGTTAAAGCACATTACTTTCTAAGCCTTCCCCCTAAAAGAAGGCAATTAACGTTTTAATCATACTTTTATGATTTTTTGATAACTAATACCAAATTATAACAACTTTAATATCATACCATGCAAAATATTTTGAAATTTTTTTGGGTTAACTCGGTGATTCAACTTTTCGAATGTGTATCGCTTCGTGTCTGCTAGTGCCGTCATCTTTAAGTGAACATAGTTTTGTTTTTCGAACATAACTTCACCAAAAATCTATATTTTTTCGTTCTGTAAATTTTGTATTTTAGTTAAAAGATGCAAAGCAGGCCCCACACACGAATTTGTTCGACGAATTTGTCAGCGTCAAAAGCGACGTTAGGGAGGTCGGACAGTTTAATACACGAACATCATCATTAGTTTTAAAAACCAAATTTTTGGGTTTTTTTCATTTCTTATTGAAAAAAAATAAATTTTTTGAAATTTCGAAAATTTGGGGGGGTTGTGAGCCACCCATTTAAAAGTTTAAAATTTGTGTTTTTAAGCAATTATTCTTTATTAAAGGGAAAATGTAAAATTTTTCTCATATTCTGAATAAGAAATATGAATGAAAAGTGAAAATAGATTGACGGCAGCGGGCTTGTTTTCTTCTATTTACAAGCACTTTTTGCTGGTAGCTGTTCTTTTTTCTTTGCCTTTTTTAATGTTTTTTTTACCTCTTTGGGGAGTTATTCTTCTGTTTTATTGCGCATCATTGCAATATTCTCTTTGAGTCAAAACCGACTTTTTGGCAAAGTGGCTCACAACCCCCATAACTCACTTTTTTTGGGTTGACGTCACATAACCAAAAGATAATTTATTTTTTGTAAATTCATATTTCTATCAAAAAGGCAATTGACCAAAGATGTTTTCCTTCTACTTACTTTTGGCATTACGAAAGAAATTTTAATTAATAATCCCAAGTCAAAAATTAAAATAAAAATCGAGTTCGTCGTGCAAAACTTAAAGAACGTGTTGACTGATAGGTTGCTTGTCAAAAGTTAGGTAATAAGAAGGGAGACACTTGAATCAGTGGCTTACAACCCCAGTGGCTCAGAACCCCCATTCTCCCCTAAAATAAAATTAAGGTCCCTTCTGGTCTAGAGGGCTAAATTTTACATGTTTTTTTTTAAATTCGTGGAAAGAAATCGGGAAGAGATTTTGTAATTCTGTTTTTTGTATTTGGTTGTACAATTCATTATAAAAAATACAAAATTAAAAATTTGTGAATGCGAGGGCTGTTCAAAAAGTTCTCGGGATCCAAAGTAGGCTCTTCCAAAAAAAGATGTGTCGATGGTGCCCACGTTTCCGGGAGTTACAATTATCAGAAAGCAAAACGGAAGATGGAAAGTTGGTTAGTATGAATGCCTTTATCGTCCGTAGCAGAATTGTGAAAGTAAAATTGAATTTGAAAAAAAGGCGGCCTTTCAAAAACGAAAAATCGATTTTTGACCATTTTTTTTTGCAGTCCAGTGTACAAAAAAAAAAATAGTAATAACTTTTTTTCTCAAAGATTGAGGTAGGGACGATAGCCACGTTAATTCTGCGTCCATAAAGCCCTACGTCATCAAAATCGGTTTTGTTAGGGAACTTGAGAAAACGTGGGCACCATTTTGAAAAACGTGGTTTCGAGAAAAACGCGTTCAAAGTTTGAAGTAATGTGAAAATTACTTGTATTTATTTTTTGTTGTTGTATTTTTTATTTTTGGTGTTTTAAAAATTTTTTTGGGTAATTTAAAAAAAAAAGGTTTGTTAACTTCGTCTGTGCCGAAGTTTTTATACCCTTGCAAATGTTTTAATACATCAAAGTTTAAGAACGCCAGCATTAAAACAAACAATTTTTCTAAATAAAACCCACTTTTCGACCGCTAGTTCCTATGACAGCTATAAGATATAGTCATCCGATTTGGACAAAAACTTCCTAATCTATGTGAAAGCGTATAGAATTAATAATTGCTGAAGTGGGAGCCGTTAACATTAAAAACAAAAAGTTTTTCTCATAAAATCCCACTTTTCGACCGCTAGTTCCTATGACAGCTATAAGATATAGTCATCCGATTTGGACAAAAACTTCCTAATCTATGTGAAAGCGTATAGAAATAATAATTGCTGAAGTGGGAGCCGTTAACATTAAAAACGAAAAAGTTTTTCTCACAAAGACCCACTTTTCAACCGATAGTTCCTATGGCAGCTATAAGATATAGTCATCCGATTTGGACAAAACTTCCTAATCTATGTGAAAGCGTATAGAATTAATAATTGCTGAAGTGGGAGCCGTTAACATTAAAAACGAAAAAGTTTTTCTCACAAAGACCCACTTTTCGACCGATAGTTCCTATGGCAGCTATAAGATATAGTCATCCGATCCGGTCGGTTCCGACATATTAGCAGTGTGCAGTAAAAAGAAGACTCTGTGCAAAATTTCAGCTCGATAGCTTTAAAACTGAGAGACTAGTTTGCGTAGAAACAGACAGACAGACGGACAGACGGACAGACAGACGGACGGACAAAGCTCAATCGACTCAGCTCGTCGTCCTGATCAAGAATATATATAGTTTATAGGGTTCAATATTTTGCATTTAAATTTACTAAATTATAATACCTTTTAGGGTAAAGGTATAAAAGAATAAAAGAATAAAAAAAAAATTTGGTAAAAAAAAATTGGGGACAGAGAGGGCCTTAATAAAAATTTTAAATATCTGATAAAGATTACGAAGAGACTAAACTAACTAGTAATCGTAATTTGATAAACGCCATTTTTCGTCATAAAAATGAAAAAACGAATGAATATTTTTCAAAACGTTATTCTTCTTTTCAACTTATTCGAAATGGCCGTCTTGTGCCTTCCAGCGACGCTGAAGTCTCTCAGGCCACTCATCGATCGAACAGCCCAGAGAACAGACCACAGTTTGTAGTCCAAAGGATTCAGGTCTGGGCTACCAATTATGCGTAGGCTTGCCAATGATCCGTAAAAATGTGGATCGGTACATGATTTTTTAAACATGTTTGAGTCTTGTTGAAAGGTCTACGGCTTGTTTGCAAATAATTTCGTGTTGGGAGGCGTTCCAAAAACGTCGGATTGATACACTTTTGCAGAAGTTTTGACTGCTTTTTCACAAAATGTAGCTGTACACATACATTTGCAAACTTCATGATCCCCTTTTTCCCATTTTTAATGAGAACAGGGTATAACAAGTGAGATAGTCGGTTAAGCCCGATTATAACATACTCTGTACCTAGAGAAGGAGCTCTCTCTATGTTTATTTTCTGTCTCTCTCACTCTTTCTCTCTTCCTCTCCCTCTCTCTCTCTCTAACATTGTGCGGCGTTGGTTGTGAAAGGTGGGTGGGGGGGTGGTGGGGTGATTCACTTATTTGCTCATCTTGAGCCCCGCTCATGCGATCTTAATCATTTTGGCAAATCGATACATATTGCTAATGACTAACTATCTCTAGAAGGAAATCATCTATTTACAATGCTGTGGGAGATATGACTTTTTTTCAAAATCGCGGGGACGAGGGAGGCGTAAGGAGGTAAAAGAAAAATTTGTCCCATACATGCCAAACTTCTATCTCTAACCATCTCTTAGATCTGTTTGTTCATACGGACGGACGGACAGACAGACGGACATGGCTATATCGACTCTGCTCTTGATGATGATCAAGAATATATATACTTTATAGGGTCGGAAATGATTCCTTCTCCCTGTTACATTATTTTGCACAGACTTAATGTACTCTATGTACCTTCGGTACAGAGTCTAAAAATAACCCTTTTCCTATTTTGCCTGGTTCCCGAAAAATACACACCGTTGAGAAACAAACCCCCCCCCCCACCGGCCCGGTTTATCAGATTCTAATATGTGTGCTTTTTCTGACCGTTAGATAAATGGTATTTGGCAACATAAATCGTTTTTTTTTTTTTAGGTTTTTTTAGTGATTCTAAAAAAGTCGTTTAATTCTATGTATTCCTAAGCCTGCAAAGAAATTTTTTAAGTACTCACATTTTTTAAAAATTTTTGGAGATTGATTACAAGTATGAAATTGTATTCCCAAACATTTTTGAAAAATCTTGATTACCTAAAAAATGGTAGAAGTTTCATATTCCCTTGCTAACAGTAAGCGAATTTTTGTTCTAAGAGTAAGTCGATATTTATTAAATGGACAAATAGTTCAAAATGTACTTAAATTAAACTGAATTGGACTAAAATCAAGTGAATTTATGTCTGATTGCACTTACTTAAGTGTATTTAAATATACCCCAAATACCCTGCAGCTAGCTGGTAGCCGGCTTTACTTGCGCCCAGTTGCTCTTTGAAATCAACTTTCACGCTCTTTAAAGCTGTGTAAAGTGAATGTAAGCAGGCGTCTCCGTCGGTCGGTTGTCGTAAGCCGGCTTTGACGTAGTCGTCGTCTCATAGGAAAGGAAAACAAGTTTCTTCCGACGCTGAGCTGCTGCTGCTGCTTCGGAGCTGAGCTGAGCTGTGGCTGTTGCGGCAACCATTTGTTAACCTGTTTTTTATTATAGATTTTGATTTGGTCCGCCGCTTGGCAACACTCCAGCTACAGCTCCAGCCGCAGCCGCAGCCTCAGGTCCAGCTACCAACTCTTAGCTCTCAGTTGATCTTGTCAACTTGACCAAGTTATTTGAACTATGCACATGTGCAAGTCGCGGCAGCTGGAGCTGGGTCTATAGTTTTGGCTTTTGTCATTTGAAGGCTGTTTGCCGGAGCCGGCCTGCAGCGACGTCGACAGCGACGGTATAAAGTGAATGTACTTTCAAAGCAAAGATCCGGTTTAAAGCTGGGCAACAGATACAGCCTCGTCGTTTCACAAATGCTTGTGTAATACCCAGGAGACAGACTCTGCAACACACATGTATGAATATTGAAATCCCCTAAATCCGTATCCAAATCCAAACTGGTTGCATACCCTACTATTTCGACCTAGAGCTGGCAGATCAATGAGCTTTGATCTTTTTTTTTGTTTCTCAAATATTTTCAGTACTCGCAATCTCATCAGCCACATCAATGTGCAGTTTGTGGTCTTTGTGTTTGTATTTGTACATTAAATTTTATTTCTCTGTGTAATAATAATTCGTCATGCTGGCCGCGTTTGAACCCGCATAGTCGGAGTCGTCGAGTCCGCCCCTAATATGCCAAAAAAAAAAAAAAAAAAATAAGAAAAGAAAACGCGTTCTCTTCGAGTCGCTCTTTGGTGCACTCTTGACTACCAAGATCGATCGTAAAGTGGCTTTTACTGTTATATAGTATATACAGAAAGGGAGAGAGAGCGGGCGAGCGAGCGAGAGAGATACATTTGTATCTTATGGCTCTGGCACAAATATTTTTCGCCACTGACAAACATTGCGGTTGTTGTTGTCGTTGCTTTTCATTATTATTATTATTATATGTATTTATTATTTGATTTGTGAATCACAACACACCGAAAACCCGTATGGGTGTGAGTTGAGTGTTCGCTGGAAAAATAAAGAAAGATACAAGAAGTATTTAGGTGTCTGCTACTTCAATGCTTGCTACATACACTGCACGTCATTTAAACAGCGCAGATACCCCCTCACCAAAACCAAAAGACAACAGATTTGAGTGTCAAACGAAATGATGCTAAAATATGGAAAATTTATAAAGAAGATATATCTAACAGATTATTAAACTTTTCCATGATCTTTAAGTTTTTGTAATATTTATTTTTGGAAACAAAGAGCTAGAAGTTCAAAGAGAATAGAAGTCCGTCTCTTGACTTAATTAAAATACTATTTTCAGTTCAAAATAACAATATAAATCATATTCTAAGTAAATTATTATTTTCTAAATTTGCAAAAAAATAAAAAAATATTAGTCTGGAACAGTAGTCGAATCTGAATCTAGGTTAATAATGGGATGTTTGAAAGAACCTAGAAAATCCACTTCTAGCAATCAATGTTGGGATTTTGCGGATCTAACGACCTGCTAAGGTTTATAATGGGTTTTTGATATTTTTGTAATTTGCACGAAGTCTTTAGGTACGAAAAAACTGCACATTTGTTGGAACCGGCCGGATCAGATGACTATAGCATAAAGCTGCCATAGAAACGATGGGTCGAAAAACTAGTTTTAGTGAGCAAAACTTTTTGGTTTTAATGCAAACGCCCCGAAACCTCGTACATATGAAATTTTTCTAAGCTTTTTCATAATTCCAACAAGTTTCATGGAAATCGAACAAATATATCGTACAGCTGCCATACAAAAGATAAGTCTAAGTAAGTAAAAGATGACTAAGTAAGAATAACTTTTTGTTTTCAATGTAATCGATTGTAATTATAGCATATAGGTGACAAACAAACGATCGCTCGAGAAAGATGTTCTAGTGAGAAAATTTTTTTGTTAAAACTGATAAAGATCGGATGTGTGAACCCCCATCCTGCTCTCCACAACCAACACCGCATTTTTTCAACAAAGACAATCTCAGAAAGGGAGAGAGAGACTTAGATGAGCGTATAACAAAACAACAAAAATATTGGATGAAACCCGCGTGACTCCTTAGATAAGACTGGTACAGAGTATATTATAGTCGGATTTTGACCGTCTATCTCACTTGTTTAAAATAAATAAATAATATAAATAAATAAAATAAATTATTAAACTAAATATAAGAAAAGCTTTTATTATATAATACATTCTTTACTTTTTGAATATTAGTGGTTCTATAAAGTGATTTGCTTTTGGATTTGATTTCTACTGATGACAGCTGCTCCATACAAAATGAGCAGTGTGCCCAGAAAAAAGAATTAAGGTCATACTAATTGATTTCGTAAAATCAACTTCGAAGCTGATTTCGACTTGCTTTCGTTTTAGTGTGACGGTTCTCTTAGAGAACTGCTTGACTTGGTCAAAGATGTTCATAGTTACTTATCTGCACAGCTCTCCTAGAAAGTTCGAAGTTACAAATTCTTCCATTCTTCTTCGCTTGGTTCGCGATTTTGCTCATAACTTCTGAACCGTTAATCCGATTTTTATCTTTTTTTGGAAAAATCGATTTATTTTTGCTAATTACTAACTATCTCTAAAAAGTACGAATCGTCTATCTTCAAAACTGTGGGAGATATAATGTTTTTCCGAATTGCGGGGGCGGGAGGGGGGGGGGCCAAAACTTGAAACAAACTTGATCTGCGTACAGATAAACGAAGCATTTGTCCCATACATGCTAAACTCTCTATTTTTCAACATCTCTGAGTTAGACGTGTTAATAAAAAAAGGGGGAGAGGGGGGGCGACAGACGGACATGGCTAAATCGACTCGGCTATTGATGCTGGTCAAGAATATATATACTTTATAGGGTCGGAGATGTTTCCTTCTCCCTGTTACATACATTTGCACAACTTCATTATCCCCTTTTACCCATTTTTAATGGGTACAGGGTATAACAAGTGAGAAAGTCGGTCAAGCCCGACTATAACATACTCTGTACCCAGTGTATATGCTGAATGCGTCGCTGCCACTGTGTTCAACCCTAAGTTTTTTTTTTTTCTCTCTCTCTCTCTCTCTCTTTGATGCATGCAATGCGGTGTTGTTTGCGTGTGCGTTGGAGGCGTCTATATTACACTTTTTTTCTCATAACTTGAGAACCGCTCATCCGATCTTTATCATTTCTTCGGCAAAAAGATAGATATTAATAATGACTAACTATCTCTAGAAGGTACGAATCATCTATCTACAAAACTGTGGGAGATATGACTTTTTTTCGATATTGCGGGGGCGGGAGGGGGCGTGGCAAAAATTGAAAATAAACTTGATCTGCCTGCAAGTATAAGAAGCATTTGTCCCATACATGCCAAACCTCTATCTCTTACCATCTCTGAGATCTGTTTGTTCATACGGACGGACAGACGGACAGACAGACGGACAGACGGACATGGCTATATCGACTCGGCTGTTGATGCTGATCAAGAATATATATACTTTATAGGGTCGGAAATTATTCCTTCTCCCTGTTACATACTTTTGCACAAACTTAATATACTCTATGTACCTTCGGTACAGAGTATAAAAATT
>JAEIFU010002324.1:0-46015 GCA_018904235.1 Lordiphosa stackelbergi
TTACGTATTATTATTGACAAACTGAGACAAACAGACGGAAGAGGATTAATTTTGAAGAAAAACCAAGGCAGCTTCAACCTTAGGTACCAATCACTCCATCACAGAGCCGTCTTGTTCGCAGTCAAGATCGACAAGTTGGAGAGGAAACCACAGAGGAAATCACAGATTATAAAACAAATAAGTCCTCCTTGGGTTCAGTTTCATGATATTTTTATTAAATTTCTTGCTTATGTCAAAACCAAGACAAAACTTAGCTGGTTTTTTGACTCTTCCCACTAAGGCTGCAGGCAATTAATCCCCAGAAATAAGTCCCCAAACGGTAAAATGAAAAAAGGTTTTTTTCGTCCCAAATTTGGAGTGTTATTTCATATGAAATAATTACCCAATTTAAATTAGGAAATAAGGCTCCACTGAAATGAAATAAGGCCCCAAAAATAAAATGAAAAAGGCCCCAAATTTGTGAAATAATCCCCAATTTCAAAATGAAATAGCTCAATTTTTGTTTATTAAATTTGATTTTTAGTAAGAAATAGTGAAAATTTGATACAAATAAATAGAGGGAAGCTAACTTCGGCTGTACCGAAGTTTATATACCCTTGAGCATGATATATGCTGCCAATAAATAAACTGATCGGTCGAAAAATAGTTTTAGTGAGAAAACCTTTTTTGTTTTCAATGGTAGCGTCTTTGTACGTTTCCAGTTATAAATATTATCTGTCTCAACACAATTTAAGAGAATTTGATCAAAATCGGATGAATATATCGTATAGCTGCCATATAAAAACTGGCAGAAATATATATCTCCTGGTATATAAACTTCGGTCGAGCCGAAGTTAGCTTTCCTCTATTTTTTTATATCAAATTTTTGCCTGCGGCGCTAAAATTGATACATTTTTTTTCATTATAAATTAAATTTAAAATTGTATAAAATTTTCTGTTTTTTTACGTAAATCAAACTTCCAGTCTACGCAGAGTCCAACAATTTTTCTACACTCCATAATTTTAACTTTTATTTTTAACTAAACTGATCAACATACTCTAAAGCTTATCACTGAACTATTTTTAAAACGTTACTTTTCACACCTGTACAAAAATTCTGCGCAGTCTAAGAACACCTGCAGTTAAGAAAATTAAGCGATATTAAAGTTCTTGGATTTTTTCACATTTTTTCAAAAACAAGAAAATGAAATAAGATCCTAAAAAATCATATAAAAAATTGACGTCTTATTTCCTGATAAAACGAGATAAGGCACCAAAAATTAGTTTTGCGGTCTTATTTCATTTCTTCTTTTGGGGACTTATTTAATTTTGAAATTTTATTTATGAAATAATGTCCCAAAAAATTAAATAACACCCCAAATTTGAGAAAAATCGTTGTTTTTGTTTCCTTTTCGATAGCTCGCAAAAGACTCATTTGCGAGCCTTTTTCGATAGTTTTTGCAAGCCTTCTTCAATACTTTTTGCGATTCACTTTACCAATCGATTGTGAGCCTTGTTCACAGCATCGGTTGTTCGGTTTTCATCAATATCATTATTATACGCTTGAAAAGTGTATTATAATTTTGTCCAGAAGTTTGTAACGCATAGAAGGAATCATCTCCGACCATATAAAGTAGAGTCGAGTCGATTAAACTTTGTCCTTCCGTCTGTCTGTTTCTACGCGAACTAGTCCCTCAGTTTTGGAGCTATCGAGCTGAAACTTTGCACAGAGTCTTCTTTTTACTGCACGCTGCTAATATGTCGGAACCGATCGGATCGGATGACTACTTCTTGTAGCTGCCATAGAAATGTTCGTTCGGAAAATGGGTTTTAGTGAGAAAAACTGTTTTGTTCTCAATATTACTTTGAGAGCAGTAATATTGAGAACAAAACACATCCCATTCATGAAATAGTTTCATGAAAAATAGTTTCTTTCATGAGAATTTTCCGGCCATTTTCCTCGAGGGCGGATTTTCCAAAATCGGGAAAACACGTGTCGAATTATTTCGCATACTATGCTTACAAACCAAATTTCAAGTCAATTGGATGAAAAATAAAATTTTTTTTTAACTTTTCCGACGCTTTTCCGACTTTTCCGAGTGGAATTTTCCAAAACCCCGTCTTAGTACGCACTTTCACCACTCACAGAAACTGCTGTCCAAATTTCAGCTTTCTATCTTTTGCCGGTTAGGCTGTGCGATGATTGCCTAATCTCAGTGAATCAGTCAGTGAATCAGGACACTCTTTTGTATTTATAGAGATAGATAGAAGATAGATAAGTCAAAAGATAAAAGACAGAATTAACTGATAACTGACTGAGTTTCAATCTTTAGAGGCACGGTTGCTTATCTTTGCTAGATAGAGAGTTTACACCAGGGTTCTCCAAGAAGAGTGGACATAAAATGTGACTGTTTCTCTCTGACACTCAGTAATGCATGACTTCGGCAAGCAAGGCCTGGGGGAGGGTACCCAAGAAGAGAGAGTGAAAAAGATAACTGTAAGAGAGGGTTCCCCAAGCAAAAAGCGCAAAAACGTGACTGTGTCTCTCTCTAACACACGATGAAGGTTGACTTCGGCAAGCATTCGCTAAGAATTGGCAAGTAAGTTCGTGCCCCCGGGGCTATCGTTGGGGAACTATGCTGTAAGAGCCACTGGAAGCCACACATAAACATTAAAAAGCACTCGCACAAGTCCACAGATACCAATAAATATATGATGATGCATCAACATTTGTATATACTTTCCGTGGCAGAGTATGTAATTTATAATGTATAATGTGTTTAAACAATTTATGACCAGCAAAGTGTACTCGCATATCAATGTACGTGTGTGTGTGTGGGGGAGAGAACCGCAATCATCCAAGTCGTTTCAATTGAGCAGCAGCAGGTAAAATAATAAAAATTCTCCCTGATTCACACTAATACACTAAGAAGGCTTTGCTTATGTATATGTACTTATTTTGAATTTCAAATTTGTGCGCCAAATAGCCTTGCCCCCCCAAAATGCTTGCCTATCGATATCGTTATCGTTACAAGACGATCGATTTGCTGGAACAGCTGGAGGCGAACGAGCATCATGTCCACACCAAGGTCCAAATCCACCTATGTGGTCTACGATTGTGACCCTGGCACTGACGATGCCTGGGGTCTGGCCATGCTGCTGCGTGCGGAGCAGCACAAGGGAAACGGCAAAAATTTCACATTGGCAGCCGTGACTTGTGTCCAAGGCAACACCGATGTGCATAATGGAACACGGAATGCACTCAGGTTGCTGCACACACTGGATAGATTGGATGTAAGTACTGTGTAAACGGTGATATCCTTAAGCATAACCCTTTTACTTTGTAGGTGCCGGTCTTTAAAGGCTGTGCAGAGCCCATAGTGCCCAGATCCTGGGAACGTACTTCTTTATACCATGGTAAAGATGGTCTCGGCGATGTGGGTGACTATCCCGTTGTATCGGAGGAACAGTATGTGGGAGCTGAGCATGCTGTAAATGCCATGTACCGTTTGGCCTGTCAATATCCCCAGCAGGTGGATTTTCTTCTAGTCGGTCCACTGACCAATTTCGCTCTCTGCATTAATCTGTATGGCGATCAGTTTCTGGACAAAGTGGGTGGCGTCTATATCATGGGTGGTAATTGCCTGGGCAAGGGAAATATCAGCAAGAGTGCTGAATTCAATTTCATGATGGATCCCGAAGCCGCTCACATAGTCTTGGAACGGCTTAAGGTGCCGGCTTTGATTTTACCCTGGGAGCCGTGCCTTGATGGCGAGTTTGGATTGACGTTTGAGTGGCGCATGCAGGTTTTGGGGGCAGTGGACAAGCCGTTTGTTAAGCTCTTGAACAGGGCCGAGAGCAGCATACTGGGACCGCGGGGCCATCGGAAATGGTTGACCTGTGACGCCTTGCTGACGGCTGTCTATTTGTTTCCCCGGCAAATGATAGCCGATGAGCGCACCTACTATGCCACCGTGGAATTGGTGGGTCAGCATACACGTGGCCAAATGGTGCTCGATCATTTGCATGGACGTCGTCAGGATGCTTGGCATGGCAAGCCACTAAATTTGAGGATTATACGCAAACTGAAAGAAGAACACTATCGCAAGATCATTTCGTGGACAGGTTGGCTGCCGGGTGAGGACATAGAGGAGATTTGGAGACAGGAAGAGCAAATGCCATAAAAATACATGTTTTGTTTTTGTTTGTACTACAAAATTTGTCGAGTGTATATATTTGATTTCCTAATATGCGAGTGTTGAACAGAGTTGTGCAATAATTATAAAGATTAAAACTACCAAATATATGTATAGAGATATATGCATTTATATAAAGACTAACTAGGTTTCGATCTAAGCAATATATGTCTTTAGAGTGAAGGCAGAAGTAAGGGCAAAACAGAGCTAAACTCTAGATAATTGATAGTATCATTTTGGGTGTTGTTAAAAGAAAGAAAAAACAGATAACTCTGTATGTTAGTTGATTCCAACAATCTATTTTCTAATTGTAGCACAAATGTACAGTGAATGATTATCTCATATATAGCACAGTTTGATAAAATCCAAGATAAGACTCTTAATTTATGATACAAGGGACGTGTGTAAGCAGCATCTCATACCCAGTTTGCGTTGTAAATGCTAGAAGCAACCAGCAGAGACAAACAAAGGTTTGGCCGTCTCTTTCTATTTCACAGGCATGCATCAACTGGCCCTCAGCAAAGGCTTCACCTAGTAAATTTCACCATGAATCAACACAGACAATTTTAGAGAGAGGAAAAGTAAGAGAAACTTAGAGATGAGCGTTTAAGCAAAGACACCACATATAGTAGATACCGCACCTCATACAAATGTTTTTATTTTTCCGTTTTGAAGCCTGTTTGGCAAGGGGAGAGCAGGGCAGAAGCTAAATTGCAATATATTTAAATTTGGCTTTACAGCCCCAAAGGGCCCAGCCCAGCTTCTTTATATTGCATGTCCTTTAGATATAATTCTCTACAGCCAAATAACCTCGGTGTACAATACCATTTTTAAAACTCACCCACAAACCAATACATATAGGCCATAAACCAGGCCTAAAAATAGACAGAACTGCCTTTTCAGTTATACCAACGAAGCTTTGGTTCGCGGTTTATTGGCTAGCAATAGCAAACCGAAACACAGAAGGTTTTAAGCCCAGAGTCGCACAATGCAAAGACGAACACGGGAATCTGGTCACCGATCCGCAAATGGCGCTTAACAAATGGAGAAGCTACTTCTCCAACCTACTGGGAGGCGATGACGAACATGATGCCGCCTCTAGAGAAGTAGCGATGCCACCAATCGACAACATAGAGATAGACCCGCCGACCCAACAGGAAGTCTGCTTAGCCATACAAAGGCTAAAGAACAATAAATCACCAGGCGCTGATGAGCTGCCCGCTGAATTGTTCAAGGCTGGAGGGGAAGAATTGGTAAGGTGCATGCACCAACTTCTTTGCCGTATATGGGTTGACGAAAGCATGCCCGACGATTGGAATCTAAGTGTTCTATGCCCAATCTTTAAAAAAGGAGACCCTGCAGTTTGCGCCAACTACCGCGGGTTCTGTCGCGCATTATTTGTGAACGTCTTAAGCCGCTTATTAACACACTGATTGGACCTTATCAGTGTGGCTTTAGACCTGGAAAATCCACCACAGACCAGATATTCACATTACGCCCAATCCTGGAAGACTTAGGAGAGAGGCATCAACACACACCATCTTTTTGTTGATTATAAATCAGCCTTCGACACGCCGATAAGGTCAAGGTTTTTTAAAGCCTTGTCTACCCTTGGTATACCAGCAAAGTACGTTCGTCTTTGCATGATGACGTTGAGAAGTACACAAAGCTCCGTCAAAATAGGAAAGAACCTTTCCGAACCATTTGATACCAAAAGAGGTTTTAGGCAGGGCGATACCTTATCGTGTGACTTCTTCAATCTACTGATGGAATATATACTGCGCCGGTGCCCACATGCCAACAGAACGGGCGCCTTTATTTATAAAGATCTAATGCTACTCGCATATGCCGATGATATTGACATCATCGGCAAAAACGAACGGGCGGTAAGCAGGGCGTTTTCAGAGATTGAGAGGCAGTCTGAAATAATGGGTTTAGCGGTAAATGAGGACAAGACGAAATATCTCTCCGGACAAAAAGTCCTTGCATCTTGGACAATCTGTTACAATGGGAGAATACAACTTTAAAGTTTAGAGGATTTTGTTTACCTCGGAACGACGATAACCAGCGACAACAACATCAGTCTGGAAATCCGACGAAGGATCACTCTTGCAAACCGATGCTACTACGGGCTAAGTAGGGAGCTCAAGAGCAGAGACCTCAAGCGAAGAACAAAATTAGCCCTATACAAGTCGCTTATCATCCCAGTCCTGCAATACGGCGCAGAAGCATGGACAATGACAGCAGCGGATGAAGCGGCGATTGGCGTGTTTGAGCGAAAGATTCTTCGGAGGATTTATGGACCTTTAAAAGTTGGCGATGATTTCCGCATTCGAAATAATGACGAACTGTATGAGCTCTATGGGGACACCTGTCTGGTCAAGCGCATAAAGCAACAGCGGCTGCGCTGGTTAGGACATGTCACCAGGATGGACGAAGAAGCTCCAGTAAGGAAAGCTTATTTTTCGAAGTCGGGTGACTACGGAGGAAGAAGCAAGCAGGGGAGACCTCGACTAAGATGGGATGACCAGGTGCGGAAAGATATTTCCAAGCTCGGTGTGACCAACTGGTCCCAGCTCGCACGGAGCAGAAGCGACTGGCGGACATTGGTTGCAGCGGCCGAGACCGTCGAACGGTTGTGATGCAAGCATCGGGCCAATCAAGAAGAAGAAGAAGACCAAAAGGGCCTTAAAGAGGATGAAGCGAGCAAATTTGTAAACCGATTGTAAAGAGGCCGTGGTAAGGTGTGGGCCAAGTGTATTGTAAACAATGCACGAAATAGGTGAGTCTTTAATAAAAAGTAGAGGTTTTTTCTTGGTTATCATTGTGAAAAGTCGGGTTAGAAAAGCAAACTCCCATCAGATCCCGCTCTCAAAGCAAATAGAAATTGTTCTTTAGACACTTCTTCAAAACATATCCAAAAATTAGTCTCGCTGATGATTTTTGTAAACGCTCGACAGCACTTTTCCCCTATTTACCAAACCAACTTTTCCAAAAGTATTTCAAACCGCTGACCATGAAAATCAACATGACAAAAAAAAAGCTGTAAAATAGTTATCGAAATATGATGATAAACAGGTTTTTCGATGTTTCAGCCAATTTAAAAACGTTTTTATAGAAATTTTGCGCCATATTGGAACCGCTATTTTGTTTTTCTTTGACTCGCTGTGTGTTTCAAAAGTATGCATAAAACGCGAACCTAGGCTTTATTCGTTAAACTGGGTATATGAGGTGATGTTTACACAACTCTCTTGTATCATAATTTAGGGGTCTAATGCCGGGGTTTTCATTTTAGTGTAGTCGATCGTTTTCAATCGTTGTTTTAAGGAACTTAAGGAGCTTAGTCTAGCTAATGAGTTAAGCAAATCACTGCATTATTTAGAACGTTTCTATTCTTCTTTCACGAATAACTCCGCAGAAGGCGGCAGACAACCCCATACCACTACTATTCGCCCAGCACAGCCCACAAGGGGCCTTCCCGGGGTTAAGTTTTTTTAAATGGTACAAAAAATTTTTTGGTGGAAAATTTGGGAACAAATATTAAAGACAAACTATTTGAACACCGGTATTATGGTAAAAATTTTATTATATGCTTCGTTTTTCTATTAATTTTATAAATTCGGTGTACATTACCTATTGTGGTCATTTTGTGAAAACTTTACAAACATTTTGTGAATTTACAAAAGCTGCATTTAAACAGCAACAAATTTGTACAAATCGTGATTTTCATAGTATAAACGTAGTAACAGTTGCTTGGCTAATGGCATTTGTTTACAACTTTATTCTTCTGATAACTACAAAACAGTAAACACTGGACACAAAAATACATGAAAAGTACATACAATTGACGGAATATCTTAAATAATTATAATTGACACAATTTTCGTTTGCTTTGTTTTGTTTGCCGCAAGCACTAATAAGTTTGTGCAAAATGATTTGTGCTTAAAATGAGTAAAATTTAGATCAAGTTACGAGTTCAGCAGAACATTTTTTACAGACTTTCTATCCAGGGCTGTTCTTGCTTACGATTTCAAGCAAAGGCAGATGGGTGATCTGTAATCAAGTGTCTCTGCTGAACTCATCCTTGACTTATTCATCTACCAAGTAAAGTTAGTTCGACAAAAAAAGCTGACTATGACTAGTAGAAAACAGAAGGAAAACAGAAAACAACAACACAATACTCCTACACCGGGTATGCCCGTACGATCCTTAATTTTGCCCAGCACATTTACATGCACCTTCGAATAGCCACTGGGCTTTTTGGCCAGAGCCGGTGGAGCAGCAGCCAAGGGCACATCCAACGAAGCCGAAGCCGAGGATAGAGGCGATGAGTGCTTGGAATCATCCAAATGTGTGTCACCCGAACGTTGAGTGCTGGACAGCAGTAGATCATCGCTGCTGGGACGCATTTGGCTCGATGAGGGCGTATAAATGGGCTGCAATTTGTCCACCTCATCGTCAATGGCCTTGAATTGCCAACTCCAGTTGGCGCGATACAAGAAGGGTCGATGATCGAAGCGATTGTCGTCGGGACTGTAGGATTCGGCATGCACCGAGGGTGTCAGTACGGTCATTTTATGACGATTGATGGCATAGCAGCGAAAGAAGTGTTTAACCTTATCGGCCACCTCCTTGGGACTGAGATCACCCTTCCAGGTGGCCACCAAATGACAGAACATGCTGTAGGGTCCGCAAAAGGATTGCTTTCTTAGGCGACCATACACGCTGAGCTCTGCATAGCTCATGCCCATGTCCTGTTCATCGGTTTGCAATAATTGACCATTTTCCTGCAGCGGTTCCAGCTCAGCAGTGGGTGGAGCCTCTATAATGGACTCCAGAACGGGCAGATTGTATCTAGAAAGAGCATAAATTAGAGTTTGAACAGATTTGCTTAGTTAAACCTACTTCTCCTTGGCATAAATCAAAAAGCGTCTCAAATCCGTTTTTGAAATTCCACCAATTGGATTGATGTCCGCCGAAGAGCAATCATATTTGGTCAAATAACCCCTTAGAGACTCATCCACATTGGCTGAGCCCAGCACTAGCAGGCCACCGGGACGATTCCTTACCCACAGCATTAGCTGGGCAAAGATATAGGCCAGAACCATGCGTATACGCGATTGTATATTCTGCAGGGCCAAATTCTGGCGGGCACAACCGCCCTGGGTACGAAAACGTGGTGTCAGTCCGGTCACCGCATTGAAAATCCCCAATAAAGCATTCACGGCCAGATCAATGCTGATTTCAATGTGATAGCTACCCAATTGATTGGCCAATTGGGCCGCCCGCCGACGTGTCTCCTTGCTGCTATTCACGCTGCCCATAAAACAGGTCACCAACAGGCGATTGCACAGAGCAGCCGCATTATCTGGAGTATAATCCGTATCGGCCAGAATCTTGCGTATATCATGCAAAACCTGAGCATCGCCCAACTGTACAGCCTGCACAATTTGTCGGCACATGGAGTGCACTATGGTGGCCGAACTGCTCGAGTCTACGCCCCCACTGAGAGGCAAAAAGAAGCCACCCTGACCCGAGCGTCTCAAATAGTCCCACAGCCAACAGGCCGGACCCAAAGCTATCTCCTCCTCGGGTGTATGATTGGGCCAGTGCAAAGGCGGTGTTGAGGTCTTGAATATGTCACTGTGCGAGGACATCTCAAAGTCACAATGTATTCTGGGATAATTGGCTGCCCCCGCGGCCGCTGAGCAGCGCGAACGCAGGCTCACTCTATAAGCACGTATCTCCTCCAGATCAATGGTGGCCAGTGTCACCTCCACGTCCTGCAGGGCAAACTGTTGGCCACGTGCCAAGAGCTCCCCGTTGAGAGCAATGGCCGAACAGCCATTGAAGTACACACGCTGACCATCGCATCCACGTAGATTGCTAAACAAATACGCTCCGCCCGCCTTGAAGCTGGCATTGCGTATCAAATCCGTGGTTATATGAGCCTTGCGCAACTCCATATAGCTACCACTGCCATTTACGATCAACTCCACTCCAGCCAGGGACATTTCAATATGCTTGCTACGCACATTCCACAGCTCCTCGCATATTTCATAGCCCAGGCAAGTGTCCCGGGTGGTAATGACGGCATCTCCAAACGCCACTGTCTGCTGGCCCGTATGCTGTGAGATCAGGCGGGGCAGCATATACTCCTCCGTTTGCAGGGATTTGGTCCAGGCGGTAAACCAGCGTGATTCCCGATAGTTGCCATCATCACACATGGCCATTTTGGGTCGAATTAACAGCAATTGGCGATTGAAGAACGCCACACGACAGTTGTAGGCCACATTGTGATGCATTACGGGCATGCCCACATCTACCAAAATGTTCTCACTGTGGAAGGGAAAAGTTAAATCTAACGGTAAGGGAAGGGAAATGGCAAATGGCTTACCAAATGGGCGACATCATGATTTCCAACAAAGTCTCCCAGGAATGAAGAAAAGTGTCTGGTTCTCGAAAATGATCCTCGCAACTGTAGCCACTGTAAGAGATTCAAGAAGATTAAATAATAAAACATGAAACAATTGTGGGGTGCCTGCTCGGACGCCATTAAGGAAATGACTTAAATATAGCTAAACGTCTTAACAAAGAGATTTGTTTGCCGAATCCCAAAGAAAATGAGATGGTTTTTAGGGGGCCTAGCTAATGGGCCATCAGACGGGTCTCTGGACGGAGGTTCTTTTGGATGTTACCTCACAAATACATCACGCCTGCACCAGCCCACAACACCCCACCCCCCACTCACCCCAGCAGCACACCCAGCACACACCCACACCCACCCCCGCAAACTACCCCCGCATTACTACTTAACAAAGATTTGTTTCGAATCCAAGACTTGTGAGATGGTTTTTGGGCCTAGCTAATGGGCCATTGGACGGGTCTTAGCTGGCGGATAGCAAAGGAGGTTCTTTTGGAGGTTACCCCACAAATAAGCAGTCACGCCACAGTGCACCGCTATAAGTAGCCTCACATACACCCAATTTCTACCCCTTTCCCATCTCACCCCGGGCCAGACTAATGTATCATTCGAACCTTGCCGAGAGTCAGCCTAGCTGAAGGCCAGCCTCAAACGTTGCCACTGGTGGGTCTCATCCAGTGGGCATGATCCCCAACAAGGTCTCCCAGGAATGAAGAAAAGTGTCTGGTTCTCGGAAATCATACTCGCAACTGTAGCCATTGTATGAAATTCAAGAAGAATAAATAAAAACATGAAACAAATGTGGGGTCCCTGCTCGGTCGCCATTAAGGAAATGACTTAAATAAAGCTAAACGTCTTAACAAAGAGATTTGTTTGCCGAATCCCAAAGAACTTGTGAGATGATTTTTAGGGGGCCTAGCTAATGGGCCATTAGACGGGTGGCAGGTTGCGGAGGTTCTTTGGGAGGTTACCCCACAAATAAGCAGTAAGTATCCTCACACACACCCAATTTCTACCCCTTTCCCATCTCACCCCGGGCCAGACTAAGGTATCATTCGGACCTTGCCGAGAGTCAGCCTAGCTGAAGGCCAGTCTCAAACGTTGTTCTAAGTAGCCTTGCCACTGGTGCACCTCAGCCGGTGGTCATGATCTCCAACAAGGTCTCCCAGGAATGAAGAAAAGTGTCTGGTTTTCGGAAATGATTCTGGCAACTGTAGCCATTGTATGAAATTCAAGAAGAATAAATAAAAACATGAAACAATTGTGGGGTCCCTGCTCGGTCGCCATTATGGAAATGACTTAAATAAAGCTAAACGTCTTATCAAAGAGATTTGTTTGCCGAATTCCAAAGAACTTGTGAGATGGATTGTAGGGGGCCATAGCTATTGGGCCATCGGACTGTCTGGAAGCACAATTAGGTAAATATCTTGCGATTGGTATGGACCAAATGAATAAATGGAGATCCAATTTTGCATTGGTTCTTTTCTAGTTCCAATCCGTGTGGGACATGGGGCATCAACAACCCCTTTTCTTCCAACTAACTCTGTAATTGGCCGTGGCTTTAAGTTCTCCCCATTTCTTCTCGATGCTTTCCGCTTCTCTTCCGACAACTGTGAAATTGACTCTTTATCCAGTTGCCACAGGTTCCAAGTCACCACAGGGTAAGAATTTCAACGCCCACTAAGCTCGAAATCATAACTGCCAGACAACAAAGCAGCTGGTATTGACAAAGTTCTTCAAGTGCCAACCGGCAACGGCGGCGGATTTACTATACCCGGTTATGCAACGGGCATGGGAAACTGAGGAGCTCCCCACGGAATGGTTAGAGGGCATCTTGTTTTGGATCGCCTTAGAAACACCATAAGTGAAGAGCCAAACCGAAATCGTCATGCACGAATCATATACAGGGGTGTCCTGGAAATCTCTAGAGACTTTCGTATAAACGATTGCACTTCGAACTAAACGGGAACTACTTTATTTGCAAAGTGTCAAGAATCAGACCGCCTACTAAATTCTAAATGTAAAATTGGCTATACAGCTCCTCCAACGGGGCCAAACCAAGCCTTCTCACAATCTCTTGGCGTGTGTGCTTTTAAATTTTTCGCACAAGAGAAAGGGACCTACAGTTAAACGCCGAATCCGAACGGCAAAGTTTGAGAATTTGCTTTTTCATGGCTAGATTACTTCACAGCTGGCGCCAATAGCTGGTGAAGGTGACCGTATGTGTAAAAGCTATTTTTCTAAAGAAAGAAAAAACTTTTTATTATTAGATGTTCAGAGGCGGGATCGAACCCACGAGCTCCCGCAGCATGCAGCACACTAACGCCTACTAGATTATGTGGAAGGAAAACCGTACGCATCAAATCTACTGGGCCTTAAGCTGGCGGTTTCAAATCGCTCAACTTTTGTTATCTAATCTAGTAGCCGGGCATATTTGAGCCCCTTTACATAAATATTTAAACAGCTTTAATATCAAATGCTGACGTTTATACGAAAATCTCTAGAGATTTCTGTGACACACCCGATAAACACTGTCCGCATTTTGATCAAGCAATGCACGGATTACAAATCGGATCTACACACGATTTTCGTAGACTTCGCGAAAGCCTTCGACAGCGTAAGCAGGGAGTGCGAAGGAGGGGAATACCGGAAAAACTTATTTCCCTCATTAGAGCGACATACGACAGCGCCCAGGGCTTGCTCATCGGCAGGGATCCTGATTCAAACCTGTTTCTGAAGTCTATTCGTAGATTTAATTCATGCTTTCAAATGACTTCGTTTGAAGCAACAGAAATAATGCACAATACAGCGGCAAATGGTCAGCAGTTTCATTCAACCTTTAAAATCAAAGGCCAAGTGTATTATAAAGTAGACTCATTAATGCCAATGCCAAACGAACTAAATAAATTTTTACAAATCTACCTAATAAGCGGTAAGGACGTCAATTGTGTGGATGCACGTTGTGGCTACAATAACCTCAATAATGGTAATGGTCGATAGCACAGCGACGAGAAAAATTGTGGTTTATGGAAGAAACAATAATCTGGAGTACATCGTCACAGCTCTCGCAGCCTTTCCCAGTTCGACAGGACGGTGCTTTGTCTCCCGTTCTGTTTATAATGGTCGTTGCAGACAATGACAATCACATTGCGGCATCTGGACTATGCAGACTATATATGCCACTGAGCAAATACTAGCGACCAGGCAAGTGGGTTAGTCGGACTCAAAATCAAATCGCTTAGCCTTAGTTCCGGACAATGCCATGCACTGGTTTTGGAAGAACAGCCCATTGAACAGTGGTGGCGCAGTTGCTGTGGATGGAACGAAAATCGATGTGGAGTCGCGGATTCAGCAAGCTAAGGGAGGTTTGGGGATGCTGACGGCCGTTTGGCAATGCTTATCGTATCCACACTGGCTCAAAATCATGTTGACATTATAATACGCAGAATCAAACTCAAGCTGGATAGGGTATTTATTCTGTGCATTAAAAAGTGAGAACAACAATTTTGGAAAAGTGAGGGTTCTTCAGTCACTTAATGGAAGAGGAGCGCCTTTAGTTAAAAAAAGCTGCCGCCAAGCTTGCAATGAAGTGGAGGAAGTGTAACTGATCACTGGCATATTGAAAAATCAAAACAATCAATAAGCCTGGACGTCCGGCTAAATCGTTCTCAGATTGCACAATCAATCGACAACTTCAAAGAGTATCTCATATAGTGAAGGCAACACCGTGCGAAGAATTAATGGTAGCCGCTCGGGTGAGCAGGCACTATGGTGTGGAAAAAGGAGTGGTTCTCGAGTACTATCAGGAAAGCCCTGCAAAGCTAAATAAGACAGAGTCTGCAAACCCAAGAAATTTTTACCCAAGAGGAAGCTTTATCCCTTTTTGATGATGGAGATCTTTGCTAAAAATTCATACCGTTTGATGCAGAGCTCCGTAAAGAACATGGATCAAAAATGATTCCGTGCTACGATATGTTGAGATTTCGAAAAAGCGTGCTATCCAAACGGCATCTAAATAGGGAAACTTCAGCTGAAGTAAATTTGCAAACTTTGATTGACCACACTGTTTCTAGGATAAATGAAGGAAATGAAGCAGCTTTAATGAAATGAAGAACTTTTCACCTTTTTTTTTTGAATTGAAAGCCATTTATAAATGGGGGTGTGAAGGCAGTAGTGGACATTCCACTTACCGTCACGTTTTCGTTACCCGCAGAGTTTATAGTTGACGACCATATTTTTTCTATTTGCTTGGTACCGTTGCAGATTTTGGGCAGGAAATAGAATTCTTTGTCAAAGCCTCATCCACTCGCTTTTGTAGACAAATAAAAATAAAATTCCAGAAAGAGTCCACAGATCTAATTCGAGAAGAGGTCGCTTATGTGGAAAATCAAATTCAAATTCTTCAACAAGATCAACCAACCGAGTTTCATTTAACAATGATTGATGGAAAGCATTCAACTCTATTTCAGAAACGTCCTCACAAGTCTGTGGGATTTGTAATGCAAGTCCCAAAAAATTTCAATGATCTGGAAATATTTTCTGGTAGTTCATCTAAAGATCATCAAATACGGACTATCAACCCTTCATGCATGGATTCGGTGTTTTGAGTGTATAATGCATATTTCTTATAGATTGCCACCCGCGAAGCCAATAAAGAAGTTGTTGCTGAAAGGGAAAAAAAATTCAAACTGATCTTCGAAAAGAAATGGGAATTTTAGTGGATAGGTATACCCAATATACGGCAACATCAGGAAATACCAATAATGGCAATACAGTCAGAAAATTCTTCCAGCAAACCAATCTTAGCTTCTGATATTACTGAGTAAGTGTTGATTTAATTAAACGGCATGTGGATATGAAGTTGACATAGAATCTTTTCGTAGAAGATGCTTGGAAAACAGCGAAACTGTTTGTAAAGGGAGTACCCTTGGTTTTATATGCCATCGTCGAGTACATAAAATTCTTTTGCACGGGCAGATATTATAAAACAGTAGCCCCAGCCACTTAGAATATGACAGAGGAAAATAGCTTAAGCACAATGGCGGAATTATTTACCACACTTTTACTGACATCAGATCCACTAATATCCTCAATATCAAAAAGTACTTCATTGCACTCTAAAAATTATTAAATTAGATGACGAAAAAAAAAAGAAACGTGGACGAATTCGGTCGGCAAGACCTGGGAGAACTCAAAGCACCGGCCAACAGCACAACAGAACTAGAAAAGAAACCGCTGTCGCGAGACAGTTTGAAGAGAGGCAAGTAGAGATTGGAGCGCTCAGGCCTCTTGAGAGACGAGAAACGCGCTAAGAAGACTCGTTACCTCCAAGAGCACACCCAATCAATATCAGTAACCTCGAACCCATGAAAATCCTGACCTTTTTAAGGGAAATAGGGCTGCTAGAGGAAGTGTAAACTCAGTAGGGTGACGCCATAGACCAGGATGGGTCGTGGTGCGCTATTTCCCCCAACAACATTAATAATATAATAATAAAAGTTCTGTTTTAGTGGGAAAAGAAGCGGGGCTTTACACAAATCGAGCATTTTATCGATTGCTTACGATAACGATTTGCGATCTATGGAAACTTTTACTAAGAGAGCAATTTTGTAACATAACTGTAGACCAGCAATGGACACTGTATCCGCCCCATGGGGGCTATTTACACATATACAAGCCGAACGCATGACGAAAATAAGGACAAAGCCTTTCAGTCGCTGTCTAGCCTTTAATCCTGTTAGGTCGAAGCTTTATGTTCGCACAATAATACACTCTCACTTTTTGGACTTGCTTTCGCTGGGACACCAACCGCTGCTCTAGAGATTCACTAAAGCACAACTTTTGTTGCCTTTGTCCTTTCTGCTATTCCTTTCAACTATAACCTTCATATAGAGTTAACAAAAAACCAAATATATTTCATTTGTACTTACCACACTTCCAGTTCTGGTCCCGTACGATAGCAGGCACCCATATCCTTGGCCTCCAATATAGATTGCAATATCCTGGCCAAATTTCCTTCAAAATCCAATGCCCATTGATTCAGTGTGGACACTGCCACGGTGATTTTGCGACCCATTTCTTGATGTGTTTTGTAATGATTTTTATATAATTTTTATATTTTATTGTCAGTTCAAAAATCGGCAGTTATCAACTGAAAACGGCGGGAGATAAGAGAGAGAGAGAGAAGTTGTGGTGTTTAGTTCTTTTTTGGAATGCAGTTGCAATTAATTTGATTGCCAAACGCTGCTGCAAATGGTTGGCTAGTTTGTTGTTGCGGTGGTTATATCTGGGTTATTGATCAAACAGCGCGGCAAATGCGAAGAAGAAGAAACAGCAGAAGGCAGTTGCTGGGAAAAGGGAAAACTTGACGGGTAACACAAAAAGTTGGCCCGCTGACGTAGCCGGCTTTCTATAAATAAAGTCTACGCCTATTTTGGGGCTCGGCGATGGCAAGATGGAAAACCCAAAAAAAAAGACCGGCATGATGGAATGAGAGGACAGTAGAAACGTCTAATGAAGGACCTTCTCTTTGGTCTGGGGCATTTACATACAATACAAACTGTGGGGAAGGACCAATTGTTTGTGAAAACAACATTGCTTTTTAAGCAAACTTAATCGATGCATTTACATGGGGTTTTACCCATGCAATTTGTTATGGTACTTATGCACCTGTAGCATTTGAATCCTACCAAAGTAAAATGCTTGATCCGTGTACTTAATGTCTAAACTTTAAAACTTTTTCCCCCAACCTTAAAGAGAATTATCTGAAAGTTAAAAAAAAAATCGAAGATACTTTTCATAAAGAAAAATTCAGAAATGTATACTCATGTACTCTCAATATTTTCGTCAGCCAAAAAGACCCATTTCAGCTATAATTTGTTTAGTATAGTTTAGTATGCTGAACTCAAAAGAAGAATTTGGAAACTTGTTTTCTCATGGGGCGATCATATAATCCGGGCAGTTGAGAAAACCTATGGAATGCTTCGACAGTTTAACTTGACAAGGACGTATCTGCCTTAAAAAATCCGACTCCTAACTACCAAAGCTTACTTGATCCCCTAGGTATTTTAGGAGGAATTCCATTACTGATTTGGCAAACCAATTATTTAATTTGACCCTAAAATCGTTTATATCCTTAAGGGTCCTAACCATGCTTCACAAAATAATTTATACTGAGGAACCGTCCTACCTTTTCTCTTTGTTAAGCTTTAGTGCGTCACAAAGGACAAGAAACCTAATTTGTACTAAGACCCATTTTCCCCCACCCCCTCCTTCACAACTCTTGACTCTTTTCCCTTGCCCACTCCCCCTTCCTGGGATTTGGTGGTTTCTTCTTCCTTAGTAAAGTATTTTGCATACGAAAATATACTCCAAGGGGGAGGGTTGAACCCACAAAACCACCCCATCCCCATGGAGTATACTTTATAAGAAGAAACCCTCCAAAACTCTCACTCTTTCTCGTGCTCTTATCAAAACAGCTTAGCACAATGTTGTCTGAACGCAATAGCTCATTTATTTACCCCATACAAATTTTCCTTAAGCGTTTTCCCCCACTTCGCGAACAAATTTTTCAAATTTTCTCTCTTAGTGCGCGCCTGCATAACTAATCGAAGGTCTATGCCAAATCTAGGATAAGCAGTTTTGGCTATGGGTTGATAATATGTCAGTCTGTCAGTGAGTCGAGCCCACAGATTTATAAGTATAGATAGGGTCGCAAATGATTTCTTCTTTCTGCTACATGCTTTTGCACAAACTAAATATACTCTGTGTACCTTTGGTACAGACACATTATTCACAAGAAGGATTTGCATACGGGATAGGTAGTAGGTTATATTTTTCGTTGTCTGTTCTTTTTGCTGAACCGGACCGGCAATTTAGGTTCGCAGCACGTTAGAGTAATTTTTCTTGCAAGGTTCGATTTAGAGTTTAGTTCACACTAAATTAAGCGTCGGAGTTCCGGTTTTAAAATCGCAAACCAAGCCCTGGTTTTTGTGTCCTAATGAAAGGTTCAGATCAAAAGATTACATTTAATTTACATTTGAAGCACTTGAATAAGTGTTTCTTGATATTGTCTATAACTGAGTAAAATAGTTGTTAAGTATCACGTGGCTTGTGTGCGTTTTAGTTAATATCCGAATTACATATGGCAAATAAACAATAAATGCTTCGACAAAACAAAACCGAAAAAGAAAGCACAAAAATTTCGTCAATGACCAAATCCTTAGTGTAAGTGTTCCTAGCACAAAATATACAAACCGAACACAAACTATGTATGATTAGATATGATTATGGTGAGGAAACATACAATAGTCATATACACACTTGTTGTCTTATTGGAAATGTTGCGACTGAGTGTCTTGGTTGCTCGTCTGTCAAAGTGGTTGCTTCTGCTTTGAGCGGCACCGCATGCTGATTTCGTCTGCGATTGGCAGTCGTACACACACAGCATAGACACAAGTAACTGTTTATACAACACCGCTCTGCGGCAGCGAATATGAGCACACCGACAGAATATGAGCTTTTACTGCTCTTTCTTGTAACAACAAAAAAGTGCTAAATGAGCGCAGTATCGCAACGCCAAAATAAGCATGTGTGTTTTGCCGTGGGCATAACTTTTATTGTTCTCCCAACTGAAAACGCCGTTAAGTTGTAGTACACACTTTATTTTGAAGGGAAAAATCATTGGTAAAACACGTGACTTAATGTATCGATCTGAACGGGATTTATATTAAGAAGGAAAACGTGTGTTGTAGAAGTAAATGAAGGCAGCAAGCCGCATCTGAAGCGAATCCCGCAAAACTGTTTCGTGAAGGACCATAATTTTCTCTGATCTTACGAACATGAGCCTGAACAAAAACCCTGAAAATTTTGGGAGTGGAGGTGACTAAACAGTGACTTGACAGTGACTAAGAAGTGACTTGACAGTGACTAAGCAGTGACTTTATAGTGACTTGAGAGTGTTTTCACAATGTCTAAACAGTGACTTGACAATGACTAAACTGTGACTTGCCAGTGACTAGACAGTGACTTGACACTGGCTAAACAGTGACTAAGCAGTGTCTTAACAGTGACTTGATAGTGACACTGATTTGATAGTGACTTAACAGTGACTTGACAGTGACTAAGAAGTGACTTGACAGTGACTAAACAGTGACTAAGCAGTGACTTTACAGTGACTTGACAGTATTTTCACAATGTCTAAACAGTGACTTGACAATGACTGAACTGTGACTTGCCAGTGACTAGACAGTGAACTAACAGTAACTTGACAGTTACTTAACAGTGAATTGACAGTGACTAAACTGTGACTTGACAGTGACTTGACAGTGACTAAACAGTGACTTGACAGTGACTAAGCAAAGACTTAACAGTGGCTAAACAGTGACTAAGCAGTGACTAAACAGTGACTAAACAGTGATTAGGCAGTGACTTAACAGTGACTTGACAGTGTCTTGATAGTGACTAAACAGTTCTTAAGCAGCTCTTTAATTTAGCATCATGTTTCAAATCAAAGAATCGTAAGTGTTCACGACACTCACACCTATTTTTTTTGACTGAGTGTCTCGTGCGCTCGTGTGTCAATTTGGAAGATTCTGCTTTACCCCAAGTCGCATGAAGATGAGTCGCACTAGTAATGAATGGGTATAATTTGTATTGCTTTCGCTCTCTTTTGTTTTCGAAGAGAGCGGCAGAAAACGCCGGTATGTCCCAAGTATGTCCCGGTATGTCCCGGTATGTCCCAAGTATGTTCAAAGTATGTCCCAACTATGTCCCTAGTATGTCCCGGTATGTCCCGAGCATGTTCCGGTATGTCCCAAGTATGTCCCAGGTGTCCCGGTATGTCCCAGTAAATGTCCCGGAATCAAAAACAGCATCAAAAACACAATCAAAAATGTGTTGGGGACCAAAAAAAAAAACTCCAATGGTTCCATAGTGAATCCAAAATGTATCCTGGTGTGGAGAATCAAAATCGGAATCAAAATCGGAATCAAAATTTTTGGAATCTTCAAACGAAAACAAGAGACACATAAAGAGAGACAAACACAAAGAGCGTAGCTAAATTTGTTTTTGGGTAATTTCATCAACACCCGCTCTCTGCTTGTACGAGTGTAAAAATTGAGCCGCACTAGTGGCAAGGGAGCATTGCTGGCATCATACGTGTTGCAGGGTTCCGAGACACTTGAATTGAAGTACGAGTGCAGTACACTTGTAGATGCAGTGCATTCGAGCAGATACATCTCTAGTGTGGATATAAGTCAACTTTTAACCAGAGATTAAAACCGTAACCCGTAACCGCTAAAAACACTAAAAAATTTGAAACCGAAACTGTAACCATAACCGAAAAAATTTTTCTTATAACCGTAACCGTATAACCTTTTTTACCCAACCGGTTATTAGTACCGTAACCGAAACAAATATATGGGTTAATTTCGGGTTTTCCTTTTACTAGTAAAAATTTCGATTAGATGTATGTACAATGAACATATTACATACATATGAGTTTATTCACTAAAGTTGGCTGCTTATTTATTATGCGCCGTACTGTTGCTAATGGGCTGGAATAACAACAAAGTGCCTGGAAAGTATCATATGTACATTGGTGCTGAACATATAGCATAGAAGCTAGGTACTCAGACGCTGCAAATTTTGTCGGAGCGGAAATTGTTTGATAATTTCAAGAGCCGCTCGAGGAATAGTGGTACCAGTCAACAGAGCAACAACTTTCAGATGCATTTTGTGGGGCTGTAGGTATATTAACCCTCCGTTGTACACCCGGGTCTGGCCAGACCTTTTTCGACTTTGAACGTAAATTTAACACATTTCTATTATAGCTAGCGACTCGGCCTTCCAGGTAGCTTCCTAAAATTTAATTCTCTATCGATTTATGCATATGAGGATTTAAAAAAGGATCCTAGAACAGGACGAAAAAAAGGATTTAAAAAGTTACACCTTCGGTTGTACACCTCGGGTCTGGCTGGACCTATACAAAATGTATGGAAACATATGGAATATAATGTATTTTAAATGTATTTATAATGTAATTAAACCAGTGGCCATTCTATATTATAATGCACAAAAAGCCGGTGTCGATTGTATGGATCAAATGGTCACGCATTTCACATCAAAACGGCCAACAAGTCGATAAACTTCGTCGAAAAACTCGTTTTTTCTGTACTGCATGCAATAATCCAGTGTGCCAACAGCACTCAAAAACCGCATATACATGTTTTGCTTGCCTTCCAGCGATCCCAGAATAAATATCGTATCATATTTCACAATAAAATTTCATTGTAATCGTTTTTTCTTTCATCAACCTTCTTCGAAATGAGTCAAAATAAAGAACAAAAAGAACAAAACAAAAATTGTATTTCTTCACAAACCCAAACATTTTTTTCGATTATTTTTGCTTCTGTAGGTAGCTCAATACATGCCAAAACCAATGAGAGAGGTAAGAAATTAAAAAAAATATACCTGCGATGCTTCTAATTGACCTCGCATATGCCATATATCCCCATACAAATGCATGTAAATACATAGGGTCTGGCCAGACCCGAGGTGTACAACCGAAGGTTTTAGAAAAGGTATACAGGGTTGCCCATATTCGACGGACCCATCTGGCAACGCCATAACTTTTGACAGAGATGTCAGATCGCTTAATGACATACCGCGTTTGAAGCGTCAGTCCAAGCAGATTTTTACCATGGAACAATACACGCCACGCGAGCGCTCTGAAATAGTTGAAATTTACATTCAACAGAACAAGTCAATTGTGAAAACTCAACGTGCTTTTAAAAAATTAAAAAATGTGACCGAAATGTGTGAAATGGGACCGTAAATAAGCAAAATTGCCGTATTTACGCCACTGAAAATCCTCAGGAGATTCAAGAAGTGCCTCTTCATGACGAAAAAGTCACAGTTTGGTGCGGCGTTAGTGCGAAAACGGTCATTGGGCCGTTTTTCTTCCAAAATGAAAATGGCCATGCTGTTACCATCAACCAGGAGCGTTATCGCGACATGATGATAATTTTGTGATGCCAATTATTCGTCGAAAGCGTATGAGGCAGTTCTGGTTTCAACAAGACGGCGCTCCACCGCACACAAGTCGCATAACAATCGATTTTCTGAAGAAATTGTTTCCGGGCCGTTTGATGTCGAAAAGTGGTGATTTGGACTGGCCACCGCGTTCGCCCGATTTGACGCCGCCTGACTTCTTCTTGTGGGGATATTTGAAGTCAAAGGTTTACGTTAACAAGCCAAGGACCGTAGAAGAGCTCAAGGACAACATTCGTGAAGAAATAGCCGCTATTCCGGCCGAAATGTTGGCGAAATCGATGGAAAATGCTGAAAAGTAAAAACAACAGGCGGCCATTTGAGAGATATCATATTCAAAAATTGATGTAAACAAATCTACTTGGAACAAATTAAATGATTAAGATTGCCAACCGCCAAATTTTATTTTTTTCTTTGATTTTTAAAAAAAAAACATGGGTCCGTCGAATATGGGCAAAGTGCAGAGTTTCAGAATCGTTGAAATCCCGATTAAATCTAAATATGCTCAACAGGGGCATTTCGCATGCGTATTCACATTTTCGTTGCCAACTTTTAGGGCGTGTTCCACTTCCTGTTCTAAGAACTTTTGGACATAGTTTAAGTCAAACTGCAAGGTCGTTTTTAAATAAATCATTACAAGATGGGTTGGATTTTTGCCACGACGCACTTTTGGCATATGTTAAGAATGTATGTCCTGAACAGCCAAACTGTATGCAAATTTACCTGGCCAAAGCTGCAAAAAGTTTCAAACACGCAACACACACACACACACACACACCTACCCGTTATAGCTTAAGTTCAAAGTTCATTTAGGGCTATTCGAGGCGCATATTTCATTTTAAACTAGTTTGATACCTGACAGGCTGCTACTCTTCTTCCCTCTATTAACGCCTCGCCCAGCTGCGACATGTGTGTGCGTGTCGCAAGCGAAATGCATTGAACTTTGAACCGCGGTGCCAAAGTGCAAAAACAGCAACAACCAAACGGCAGCAGCACCAGCAGCAGCAGAAGAACAAAAACTCCACGGAGCTTCAATTGAGGGGCGCAAAGGAATAAAAACTTTTGCCAATTGGCAGCCAATTTTAATGGCACATAATCAGCAGGGAAGGCATGGGAATCAAGACTATGTGTGTAAGTATGTGTGTATCACAGATATTATACAGGGTGTTTGCCAGAACCAGAACTCGAATTCATATTCGAAAGACGATATTATTGTAATATTACTGAAACCCACTTCGCGGACAAATTTTCTAAATTTTCTTTCTTAGTGCGCGCCTGCATAACTAAGCAAAGGTCTGAGCCAAGTCTTAGCAGTTTTGGCTATAGGTTGATGATATGTCAGTCAGTCAGTATGTCAGTCTGTCACAGTTATTGAATACTTCAACACCATAGAAGAGGACAGAAGTAAGGAGGTTCTTGGCCATCAGCGGGCGAATCTTCACTGGTATGAAGATGGGCTTAATAGCGTTCTGGGTTCTTAGTATTGTGTGGAAAAACACAAATCCCAAATGGCTTGCAATTCACATACTCAATAGCCAGCCTCTCATTCTGTCCCAGTGTGGAATGATGATCGGATTCATTGTCTTCTGTTTCACTCGAACATGTGGCACACCCTGTATGGAATGTAAGTCAACTGGCATGATATGCATTACATTGCACACGCCAAGTTGGGCTGTTTGGCCTGAGCGGGGCATATGTATGTACATGGATCCCTGCCTGCCCCAGTGTCATCCATGCTCATCCTGCCTCCTGCTCCTGCTCCTGCTGATAGCTGCTACTAATGCAACTAATTCGCTTTGATTTGTTTGCCAGTCCCAGGCGTCGCATTGTCACGAAGTGTTTGGCCAATCTGTAGTCCGGACTGGTAGCCCAGTCAGCTCAGTCATTCGCTGCCGGACGACGTGTTTGGTGAGGATTAATCCAAGTCTCCATAGTGTGTGTGTGTGTGAGTGAGTGTGTGTGTGATTTTGTGGGTTCAAACAGGCGGCCATCCTAGAGACTTCAATTTCAGTCAGGCCTATACACACGCACACAAAAGTTCTTAAAATCCATTTGCAAGGCAAAAAGAATATAAATTAAACAAAAAACGGTGCGCGATTCTAGATTACTGAGATCTTTATTGAACAAATCCTGTAACGTGATTATATCAGCACAGCATGCAGAAGGGTGTTAAGGATAAGGATAAGGATAACCATCGGACAGCTGGGAATTTGGAGCAACAGCAGCAGAAGCAATCAGAGGGTAAGTGCGAGCCGGAGGAACCAGCCTGCTGTTTGCTATCGCCATATTTGAGCTTCTTACTGATTTAGCTGTGTACTTAAGTGTCCTTTGATTTCCTTTTTAAACCATAGAACTTTAATCAGGCTTCACTATTCGAAAAAACAAGACACACAGACACATCACGAAGAAGGCTAGTCACCACGATTCAATCATCAGCAGTCTTTGCCTGTCTTGTGCGGTTTAGCAAAGGCTACCTCATGCCAGCATTGCTATAATCGCTTGGGAATTTCAAAGGCAGGCATATAGCAAAAAACCGGCATCAACAGTCAACGCCAAGTAGCTCCCCCTCCGTTAACAAGGGCGCCAATTAGTTTGAATTGTCCAAATGCGATCAAACGCTGGTTTTTGTTATTTTTTTTTAATGAAACTAGTTTTGAAGCAAGTGATGTGTGAATGCGAAATGGGAAACTGGTTTTGGTTACAAAAATCTCTAGAGATTTCCAGGACACCCCTGTAAGTGACTGTTTTAGTGACCTTTTTGAATATCAATCATAGATTTTTTAGCAGGTGTTTCAGGAAATCAAACCAAAACCGCATACCGAAAATAACTGATTAAAACACAAAAACGGAAGCGATATTTTCAATTTTTTGTATACCAGTAACCGAGAAGCTATATTTACAACGGAACGGTTCTGAGGTATTTGTTGTTTCTGATGTGAAACATCTTTAATTTCGGTACAGAAAATTTTAGTAGGAGTAAAATGTGATTTCAACGTCACGTGACGCTGACGTCATGCATATTTTGTGTTGATGTTTTGTGAAGTCTCCCGGCACACACACCCAAACGCAGAAGAGGGTTGGCAGAAGATGGTCGGAGGGTTAGAGGAAGAAAGAGGGAGGAAACAGGCGGGTTGAAGGTGTGGAAAAGGGGGAACAGCGACTAAACAGTGTATTTGACTTGAAAGTGACTAAACAGTGCCTAAACAGTGATTAAACAGTGACTGAACAGAGATAGTGACTAAACAGTGACTTGACAGTGACTTGACAGTGACTTAGCAGTGACTTGACAGTGACTAAGCAGTGACTAAACAGTGACTTGAACAGTGATTAAACAGTGACTTGACAGTGACTTACGTGCTGACAGTGACTTGACAGTGACTAAACAGTGACTAAACAGTGACTAAACAGTGACTAAACAGTGACTAAACAGTGACTTGCCATGGGCTAAACAGTGACTAAACAGTGACTTGACAGTGACTTATCAGTGACTTGACAGTGACTAAACAGTGACTAAACAGTGACTAGACAGTGACTAAACAGTGACTAAACAGTGACTTGACAGTGACTTAACAGTGACTTAACTGTGCTTTTTCTTACAGTGATTTAAGACAGTAACTAAACAGTGACTAAACACTGACTTGAATTGAAAAGTGAATTATCAGTGACTTGACTGTGACTTAGCAGTGACTTGACAGTGACAAGACAATGACTAAACAGTACTAAACACTGACTTGACATCGACTTGACAGTGACTTGACAGTGACTTATCAGTGGCTTGACTGTGACTTGACAGTCACTAAACATTGACTTAGCAGTGACTTACAGTGACTTAACAGTGACTAAGCAGTGATTAAACAGTGACTTGAAAGTGACTAGACAATGAATGCAGGAACCAAACCGGTTCTGAACCGAACCGGTTTTGAACCGAACCGAACCGCTTTTTTCGCTCGTGAACCGAACCGTAAACCGAACCGGTGTGTTTTCAAAAATGCTGAACCGAACCAAAAACCGAAAAATAAAATGGTTCGGTTCGGTTCACTTCAGCTAGGTATTGAGTTACTGGCGAATAGTGAGCAAAATCAGCAATTAGCTTTAAAATATTACGAAAATACTTGGAAAAGCAGAGTTGTTGTAAAAAAGCTAAGAACATCAACCCTATTAAATTTGCTAATGACCCAAAATTGTAATAAGCCGTCTTGATTCTATTATCCGTTGGGGATCAACTTACTTAATACTCGAACGTTAACTTTTTATCTTTACTTGAGATTGGCTTGAAATAGAAATGAGTATGGCTGGCAGGCATGCAAAATTAAGGTTGAAAAAAGGGAGAACGACATAGCTCAGTAATTGTCAACTCTTTGGAAAAAAGAGCTCCGCCTATTTTTGAATTCGATTTCTTAGATTCCAGGAATCAAACCTGCTATCAGAAGAAGGAAAAAAGGTAGCTAAATCTCATTTAATGTTATACCAAAATTCAAAACGTTAAAGAAAACATAACGGATATTCATTCAATTCCATAAAAAAGTAAAATATCGATTGTTAGCGTTTACCTAAAGATTATTAAATATTGGAATATTTATCAGGAAAGTCAACTTAAGCATAGCTCGAAGAGTTTTAGCAGTTCCACCCATACAAGTATCAGTAGAATGAACATTTTCCACATTGGAGTTTGGGAGTTAGGAGATATATTATTATTAAGTCTTAACTAAAATTCCATCATATTGAAGTTAATTTAAGTCATTTAAAATCTATATTATTCCCTGTTGTTTTGAAAACCACATAAACAAGTATAATAAAACTAATCAAATGGAAATGTCAACTTTTGAGTTTATTAAAAATGAAATGTTTATTATATAATAGGGTGTGTTCCACAGATCGAAGTCGATTTCTGTATGCACTTATGGATTTTGAATTAGAATTGTTTAAGTTTATATGTGAAGTGCCAAATATGTCAGAGATTACTTGATCAGGTCAAAAGAAAATTGTAATTATTTGACGATTTTGATTCGCTTGGCTTTCAGTAGTCGATTTCAAACCGTCAAAGTTTCTAAACAATATCAAGTGACCAAAGAGTGAAAGTGAAAGTCACTTGATATGTAAAGTTGTAGGATTTCAAAACGAAATGAGATCGTTTATACGGAAATTGTCGTCGAAATTTTGAACATACCCGATTAACTGAAAACCTAAGTCTTTGTTAATAAATAATCTGAATACTTGTATCAAAAATATGATTCTTTAGTTAATTAAATGAATAAAGAGCGAACCGAACCGAACCATAACCGCGGTTCAGTAAGCCCCAAAAACCATGCAATGAACCGAACCGGCGGTTCAAAAACTGTGTGAACCATCGAACCGAACCAGTCCTTATTTCCGAGTGGTTTGCATCCCCAAAATATTTATGTATTCATATGTAAGTACAATGTAAAATGATGCTCAGTCTAATGCACATACATATGTAAGCTTTGAGACTTTTCTCTTTTAACCTGGTTGACGTACAGGATGTTGAACTATCTGTTAGAGAAGCGTGTCTAAGATTTCTGTTGCATCATTTTAGAACAAAAGTATGGGATACAATTGATCAAATTGTTAGCGAACTTGAACCAGCTGTCGATGCAACGACTAGACTGCAAGCCGAGCAGTTAGTTTTGGGGACCTTTATGCAATTTGGTTCAATTGTCAGCTTCAAATAAAACCAAGTAAGAGCGTTGCAGTCGAGTGGCTCTACTTCGAAATATCCTGTACAATTGAGGCACACATACAAGCACACACACAAAGGTACATACACACTATTTCTTACCAACTCTACTGAAGTCCTGCAAATCTTGAGAGGAATTAAGCAGGACAAGGCGCCAGGTCCAGATGGTGTGCCTAATAACGCCCTAAGAGCCGTCATTACTGCTCACCCCAATGCGTTTGTAGAGCTCTACAACAAATGCATCACAGAGCGGACTGTCCCACGGATATGGAAGCGTCAACGCCTAGTCCTCATCCCCAAACCTTCGAAAGAGCTTGAAAACCCCTCATCGTACAGACCCTTGTGCATGCTTGATACTACTGGCAAGATATTCGAAAGAATAATATGCAACCGACTGGAGAGCGAGCTGGAATATCAAAGCGGCCTTTCTGATCACCAATACGGCTTCCGAAAGCACCGAAGCACAACAGACGCCATAGGTGCAGTTGTCAGACTTGCCAATAATGCCATTGAAGGAACGAGATGGGCGGGAGGAGCAAAGCAGTACTGCCTAATCTGCACAATCGACGTGAAAAATGCTTTTAATTCTGCAAACTGGACCAAGGTATTGCAGGCACTTAGCGACCGAAGGATCTCTCAATACCTTATTCAGCTAATTGCTAGCTATTTTAAGGACAGAATTCTGCTGTATAGTTCAGAAGCAGGACAGCACCAATACACTGTCTCAGGAGGAGTACCTCAAGGCTCTGTGCTAGGTCCTACACTTTGGAACGTCATGTACGATGGAGTTCTGAGGCTCGACCTGCCCGATGGATGCACTTTAGTAGGCTTCGCTGATGACATAGCCCTTGTGACTGTGGCGAAACAATTGGGTGAAGTCACAGAACGATGCAGCCTAGCGATTGACCGAATTATGGAGTGGCTAACCGCGAATGGGCTCAGTCTAGCCGAACACAAAACAGAGGCCGTCCTAGTAAGCAGTAGGAAAAAAGTGGAAAGGGCAACGGTACGGGTTGGCTCCATCACAATCGAGTCACAGCCAGCCATCAAATATTTAGGAGTCCTGCTCGACCATAGGATGACGTTCAAACAACACCTTGAGCACGTGAGCGCCAAAGCTGCGAAGGCGACAGCGGCTGTAACAAGGATGATGGCAAACACCCGAGGGCCAAAACAGCGTATTCCATTATCCTATATGGGGCGACGATTTGGGCACCTGCTATGAACATAGCGTCCTATAGCCGCCAATGCAAGTCGATATACAGACTCTGCGCGCTCAGAATCACCTGCTGTTTCTGCACCGTATCGGAGGAGGCTGCTCTAGTTGTTGCTGGAACAGTCCCCATCGACCTGCTAGCAGCGGAAAGACGCCGGAAGCCGGACACAGCGTGACTTAACAGTTTCACAATGGCAGAGCAGATGGGATCGCGGTATAAGTGGTAGGTGGACTCACCGTCTGATACCACACTTGGATTCCTGGCTGAATAGAAAGCACGGCCAGGTTGACTTTTACCTTTCCCAAATGTTGACGGGACACGGATGCTTCAAGGCGTACCTGCACCGCTTCAAGCACGAGGAGGACCCCTACTGTGATCACTGTGGTGGCGAAACTCAAGAGGACGTGGATCACGCCTTCTTTAGTTGTCCACTATACAGGAACGACAGCCGACAACATTGTGCAGTGCATGTTGTCCAGCCAGAGTGGGTGGCAGTCAATAGCCAACATGGCGGCAGCCATTATGAAGGACCTGCGGCGCAGAGAGAAGACTCGGCCGGCAGCCATATCGGTTTGAGCGGATAACTAGACCGCCATCCGCCCCGCGAAGTAATGCTTTGCGGCGGTCCCGCGAGTGCGGAATCTTCCTTTCTTCCTCTCTTCCCCTTCTCCTATTTATTGTTAATAGCTTTCCACTCTCTACATTTATACTATAACATATGTGCGCGAATATAATTGATAATTTATGTACACATTCTAGTGTATAGCTTGCTTACCCACTTTGTTTAAAAATTTCTGTTAATATTACCGGTCTACAGAAGTTTCATTACGTATCAGAATCGGAACCAAAATTCGATTCGGTTTGATCACAACTTTTCTAAAAACAAACGAGTTAAACGAGGAGGCAGCAACTCAGCAGCAAGTAGGTGTGACTCATCCAATTAACAAGGCATGGCGCTCAGCTTAAAAGTGACAACTGAGAGCAAAATTAGTAATACCAAATGACAACAAGAAGGACTATATCAGATTCCGTATCGAATTTAAAAGTTTTAAAGTGAAGGGCGTGTTGTCTCGTCCAACTGATCAACGATCTAAGATAGAACTGCTTTTCCACCAACACCAACATGCTGTCCACCTCCTTTTGCACAATTTCCGTTTCCGTTTTTGGCTGACATTTGACGTACCACCTCCGCTTGACGCTTGACGTTCATCAAACGAAGAAAAAAACAAAATTGTTTCTTTTTTTGGTCTTTGAATCTATTTTTGGGCTTGAAGCACTAAATGCATATCAATAACAACAACAGCTCCTCTCTGTCACTGTCTTGACTCGGGTGGCCGCAGTCAAAAAACGGAAATAAAAACAAAAACTACACGAAACCATTGAGCAAACATCAAAAAAAAAAAAAGGTTTCAAAAACAAAAAGGAGACGCAGCCAAATTGGTAAAGCAAAATGACAACAGCGAGACATGCAAATCTAACGAAAGAGACAGCGAGAAGACGGAGCAGGGAAGGTGTGTGTGTGGGTAGGTGTTGGGCTAGGTTGGAGGGCAGGGAAGGATAATGACGCATTGCAGACAAGCGCTAAAATTCCAAAACTTCTTGGCTGGGAGGCGGAAACGTTATCTGGATCTGTTTCATATGGAGGGGCTACAATTGACAATTCAATGGAGCGGCCCTCTTGGCTTGCCAATTGATGCAATAATTGCGTTTGCCTTGCACACAAAGTCATTGAGTTGCAGTCCTAAGGACAATTCGCGGGTGCCGATATCGTCTCCATCGCCAAATAAACAACCCAAAAACGGCAACACTGAAATTGGTGCCAAGCGAGCGGCAGGCTCGCACACACGCCGGAAAGTAGGCAACAAACCAGGCGGCGGCGGCGGCTCCGGCTCCCTGCCCAAATGTGGGATTTAAAATTTGAAATAAATAAAAAAAAAAAATACTCTTTGGGGTCGCTCTACTACTCTGCCGTAGCTCATGTCGTGCGCAATTTATGTTAATCACAATAAAAAATAAAACCCTTTCCCAACCCACAAAGCTAGTGGAGTAGGACTCCGCCTGCGCCTCCGCCCGCGTGTGTGTGTGTGTGGGTAACGAAAAACAATTTTTGTCGGTCGGTGCCTTGCACAAAGGCAACAATTTTAATACCGATGCCGTGGTTTCTGGTTTCTCTGATTCAGTCAAAGCCAAAGGAGTCGCGCAGTCCAAGTTAGTCAGTTGCTTTGCCAAGTAGCAGCCACCAAAGTGCCCCGGGGATTTTGGTTTACTGTGTGCGTTTTAGTTTTTTTTGTGTGCTTTGTGATTCGTCAGCATGATGCAGGATGATGCAGCATCCTTCACTTGTCTATTGTCTATGTCGGCTGGCCGACGACGGCGCTTGATGCTCAAGCCGCTACAGACGGATAATTTAACCTGCGCCACACAATACTCCTCCAGCTGCAGTGGCACCGAGCAGGAGCAGGAGGCGGAAGAGCACGATGGGGCAGAGGCCAAAGTGGAGGTGGAGGACACCAGCCCCAGTATCACGGATGATGTTAATGTCAACGTTTTTAGGGCGAATTTCAAATGCAATGACATGGAATGCTCCCTCGTTCTGGGTGACTATGTGAATGGTGAGTGGAGGGAGGGGGAGGAGGGAAAGGAGGCTACTGCTGCTGATATGTGGGTTAAACAAAGGAAGCACTCAAAGCGTGATAAGCGAATAACGTGCCTGAACAAAGTAACAAATGTCCAAATGTTCGTTGCTTGAGTTGGGGTAACTCTCAAGGATCACTCCGATCGGCATGAGGTGTATACTATGGGATCTCTAAGATATCAATATTAATGCTTTTGGCTTTAGGATTAAAAGCTTTCTTAAAAAGCAAAATTGCCGTTGAAGCAATGGATTCATTTTAGGTTATTGTTTTGGGTCGGCGGCGAGCTCTAAAGAACTGTAACTGACCAATAGATGGCACCACTACTTGATTTTCAAATCCTGACCAATAGATGGCGCACTACTTGATTTTCAAAACTAACGGATTAGATTTTAGTTTGGTTTATTGGAGACGACGTGTTGCTGGTAAGAATGAATGTCACAATGGCAAAGAGTTATTATATATATATACTAGCTTATAACCCGTCGCGCTTCGCTGCGCCTTCAACAGTATAGAGGCCGTATCAGCCAACATCCCACCCACTTCGAGTCCACTTACCACATTCCACCCACTTACTATCCACGTGGCACCCACTTACCACCCACAGCCATGCACTTCCCACTCACACATCGCACCCACTCTACACACAATTCCCACCCACTTCCCCCCAGTTCCCACTCACTTCCCAGCAACTTCCCGCTCGCATCCCATCCACTTCCCACCCACATCCCATCTGCATCCCACCACATTCCATCCCACGTCCCCCCCACTTACCACCCACTTCCCGCCATCTTCCCACCTACATCCCGCCCACTTCCCACCTACTTACCGAACACATCCCACCAACATCCCTCCTCCTTCCCGCCACATTTCACCCACTTCACAACCACTTTCCACCCACTTCCAAAACAAAACACCAACCATTCACTTTCCAGTGGGCATCCCGGCGTTATTTCCAACATCGGAAAATGAAAACACAAATGAATTATATTTCATGTTACAAACCTTTGATTTAAAAAAATTTTATTAATAGTAAAAAAAAAAAATTTTTTTTTTCTATCATGTACTTTACCCAATGTCTTCAAATTTTTTTTTTTTTAGTTTCAAGGAAAATTAATTAAAATTTTATAAATTTATATGCTTATTGATAAAACATAAAAATATAATGTTTTAACTGAAAGCCGATGTTTGTTTGCTCAATATCGACATGCAGGCCCCCCCTGAAAAATGAAAAATGAACCTGTAAAATTATAATGAGACAATTTTCATATCACATGGAAAGTAAAAGAGATATCAATACGAAAACTTTTTACACAAAAATAGTACAACAAAGTGAGCATTTTCTGCATCATTAAGGCAAAAATCGTATTTGTTGAGTTATGCCAGTATTGAAGCAAGTGAGCGATATATCTCTCTCCGCCATTGTGTTACAGTCATTCTTAACGGCAGCACTCCGTCTTCAATAAACCGAACTAAAACCTTATCTGTGCTTTCAAGTAAATAAATAACGTGGCGTAGCCACACTATTTCAAAACAACACATAGATGGCGCCACTACTGAAACCACTGTAACTGACTTTTGGTCATAACTTGAGTATAGTTCACCCGATCTTTATCATTCCTTCAGAAAATTGATAATTTGTAAAAATTAAACAAAACCTCAAACCTGACCTAAAATTAAACCTGATCTGCCTGCAAGTACATATAAGAATAAATGTCAAACCGTTATCTCTTACCATCTCTGAGACATGTGCGTTCATACAGACGGGCACAGTTATATCGAGTCGGCTGTTGATGCTGATCAAGTATAAATATATATACAGGGTGGTCCATTTAGTGTTTAAAATTAATTTGGAAAGCGACTAATATTTATTAAAAACTTTTGAAATTGACGAAATGGTTCGCTATTCGCTTGAAGAAAGTTGGGGGAAATATTAAAACCATATTTCCAAAGTGGTGAGTCCTCGACTCAAACTGTGCCAACTTGAGAAAAAACACAATTTGTGGATGAATTCGTAAAGCGAGTTCGCGAAACTAGAATGTTGGTGGATAAAACATCCTGTGTACGTACTCGTCCTGTGCGCTCGACCGAAAACATTGCTCGAAAACATTGCCATGTCCGTCTGTCCGTCTGTTTCTATGCGATCTCCTCCGTCAGTTTTAAAGCTATCGTAACCAAACTTTGCACGAAGTCTTTTTGTACAAATACGCTGTACATTTGTTGGAACCGGTCGGATCGGATGACTATAGCATATATCTGCCATAGGAACGATCGGTTGAAATAGTAGTTTTAGTTAGAAAAACTTTTTTGTTTTCAATGCTATCGCTACCAAACCTCGCATTTATAAGATTTTTATGTTTTCACATAATTTCAGCAAGTTTTATGCAAATCGGGCGACTATATAGTATAGCTGCCATACAAAAGATAGATCTAAAAAAAAGTTTTAGTAAGAAAAACTTTTTTGTTTTCAATGCTTTCGCTCCCAAACTCGTTACTGATCAATATGACATAATTCTGTCAAGTCTGATCCAAATCGGATGAGTATAGTATATAGCTGCCATAGGAATGATCGGTCGAAAAAAAAATAGTTTGTCTCAACACAATTTTAGAGAGTTTGATCAAAATCGGATGAATATATCGTATAGCTGCCATATAAAGAACTGGCAGAAATATTTCGTGCTCCAAGGGTATATAAACTCCGGTCAGCCGAAGTTAGCTTTCCTCTATTTTTTTATAGCAAACCCCTGTATATACCTCCCGCCCCCCAAAATGTTGAAAATAAACATCATATCTTCCACAGTTTTATAGATAGCTGGTTCCATACCTTCTAAAAATATTAATATTGCTGCTCCATGGGACGGAGTTCAATGTTTTGCGAAAACTCCCATTGTAATCATTTGTGGTATTAGCTGTTTCCGCAACATGAATATAAGTCGGGCGCGCTAATACTAATATTAAATTTGTTTAATCCATGATTTACTTAAGCAAATCCCGAATATTACATTGAAAATATCAATTTTTGAATAAGTCTGTAGTACAGACTCTGTACCAATTTGCATACATGTTTTCTGCATTAGCAATATACAGAATTATTGCTGAGCCCCAATTCGAACCCAAAACTAGGATGAGCGACCTTCCGAACCCGCTCCATGAACCCGAACTCAAAAAGTTTCGCGGGTTCGAGCCCCGGAGTGAATCCCTGTATAGATTTGAAATTGTAAACCAGAGTCCGCCACGTTCCTATCTTCTGTGTATATAAGAGCTCTCTGCGACAGTGACGTCGACACACCGACAGTATGGGAACTTTTGCATTAACAAACAAGTGCTAAATGAGTGCGCTCTCGGGTGGCTCAAACACGCAAGGCCAAAATGAACATATGTGTTGTAAACTTTCTTTTTCGGAATATCCATAATCTCTGAAACTTTCATAAAGATCGGATAATAAATATTGAAGCCTTAAACAAATCTTCCCCTGAGTAACGGGTATTTGCCGTGCGGAAGCACTATTTCGAATGTTAAACTTTTAAACCAAAAAAAAGGTATATATGTATTACCGAATTGGTTAATCTGCTAAAAACTTGAACCGACAGCCTGTTAAGATCAAAGTTCATATTAATTTTTCACTTTATATCCATGTCCATCGTTAATCTCTGTCAACGATTTAGCGAAATATTATGATTGTTATTTTCTTGTTGTTTATTGTTTGTGAACAATTTGGTGCAAAATGCTGCCAAGAAGTGAGAAATAAATTTTTAATTGCAATTTGTTAATTTGCCCCAAAATGCTAGACCACAGAGAGACATGTGTGTGTGTGTGTTGGTAAGGGGAGAGGAGAAGGGTATCTGTCACCTTGGCAGTCACGGCGTCTTGCCAAAATAGAAAATACATAAATTGTGCGATCAAGATCATGATGACATAATTCAAAGAGCGGCACAGCAGCGGCCTCCTCTCTTTATCTTTCTCGCTCTCGATGTCGCTCTCTGTTTTGACACCTGTTCGTTTTGTGTTTAGGCAGGCGACAGCTGCTGTTGCGGGGGGGAGGAGGGGGGCGGGGTAGGACCTCAAATTGTTTGGCATGGCACGGACGACTAGCTGAGTTGTGTTCCTGGCCAGCTGATCATATCAGGGTCTAATAAATAGTAAAGCATTTACAAAAGGGGTGAGGGTGGGGTATGCTAGACCTAGAGCAACTGCTTGAGTTCAAAATAAATGTAAAATTTCATATCTTGGAAAAAAATTCCATCCCAAAATATAATAAAAGTTGGTCGATTCTTGATTTTGTTTAACCGGGTAGGAAAGGATTGAGCATAAATTCTGGTCCTGATCCCGTCTTTGGCTTGATTTAAGCTCGAAATTGGCATATTTTAAAAACACTCAAGATTGATGTCACCTATCTGTCCTATATTGCTTAAAGCTCGATAATCATACTTCATTTGATCTCGAAATCGGTTTGGTGCTAGAATACCAGAGATTGAACTGTGCTTGATATTCGAACTTTGCTTCAAAAATGCCTGAGATTGACTAAAGCTTGATTTTTAAACCAGCAATGGTCAACGGATCCCCTCAGGAGGGCCAAGACACTTCTTTTTTTACACATACACGATCCGAATGCATCTTGAAGCAGAGGAGAAGAGAGCAAAAAGCCTTTCAGTCCTAACATTGATACGGTCAGGTTGAAGCAAATTATTCGCCACCAATACACTCTTCTCTCGTGTGCCAACAAGAGCGGGGTCAAGAAGTGAGAGTGTATTGGTGTGCGAAGCGAAGTGAATTTGTTTCAACCTAATCGCTTCGAACTCTGGCGAGCGACTAAAACTTTCTGCTCTCTTGGTCTCAGCTTCGGCATGCGTTCGGTTCGTATACGTGGACCATCGCTCTTTTAAACTCATTTTGATCCCCAAAAAAAGGTCCCCACAAGAATATGATATTTAAGTTTTACCGGGAGTGTGGTCGTCCATACAGCTGTTTCAAGATTACACACTAGAACAGGGTGCCCATGCCTATTCCGCAAGGCACGCATTTGTTGTTGTTTGACGCAAAGTAATAGCTGCTCTCTTTAAGCCAACAAAATCAGGTTTCCCTTTCTCCCAGCAAACATTTTTTATCGCAGAAGATAAGAATGCGATTCTTCCAGTAGGTGTCCCTTCACTCTGGCGATATCGCATATCTATCGCAATCTCATCTCCCTTAGGGAAGAAATGTGGCACTCTGCGACACTTTTTAAAGAAGAGAAAGCGGTTCTTCTGGGAGGTACGAAAAAATCTTTCTCAGGGATAAGAAAGCTTTTCACACAGAACAAATAAAAACAAGTCAGAAAGTCGGTCAAGCCCGACTATAACATACTCTGTACCCAGTGTATATGCTGAATGCGTCGCAGCCACTGTGTTCAACCCTAAAGTTTTTTTTTCTCTCTCTCTCTCTCTTTGATGCATGCAATGCGGTGTTGTTTGCACGTGTGCGTGGGAGGCGTCTATATTACACTTTTTTCTTATAACTTGAGAACCGCTCATCCGATCTTTATTATTTCTTCGGCAAAATATAGATATTAATAATGACTAACTATCTCTAAAAGGTACGAATCATCTATCTACAAAACTGTGGGAGATATGACTTTTTTCGATATTGCGGGGGCGGGAGGGGGCGTGGCAAAAAATTGAAAATAAACTTGATCTGCCTGCAAGTATAAGAAGCATTTGTCCCATACATGTCAAACCTCTATCTCTTACCATCTCTGAGATCTGTTTGTTCATACGGACGGACAGACGGACGGACAGACGGACATGGTTATATCGACTCGGCTGTTGATGCTGATCAAGAATATATATACTTTACCGACCCCTAAATTATTCCTTCTTCCTGTTACATACTTTTGCACAAACTTATTATACTCTATGTACAGAGTATAAAAATTGTCCGCGCTGCTAGCAGCTAACAACCTGCTGGCTGCTGCTGCTGCTGCTTGCCTGTTCCGATAAACAACGAATTAAACAAACTTATATTTATTAGGTAACATGAAACACTTTTACTTACTTACTCTCAGGGGATTCGAACTCGGTTCGCTTGGACTGAAGACACAATGGGACTGACGTTTTAGACGACTGTGACTAAAGGGTTACTTTTAATGAATCTATTTGAGAGCATTCACCCATAAATGATTGCTTGTAATTCTCAAGTTCTTATTTATCACTCTGACCATTTAAATAGGGTCATAGAAATTGATGCCACACATGACCAATTTAACCCTTTTATGTTAAAAGTGCGATATCTTATGTATTTTGTTTTTGTAAATCGCCAAACTATCATCAGACTCTCTTCTCAAACTATCGTCAAACTCACTTTTTGACGAGGGAGATAAACAAACCCGACAAAATGTTTGCAGGGCTATTTCATGTAGTTGTTCTGGCTTTAAATATGTTTTGTGCATTTGTATTTCATTCCACGCGGCCGTAAGCTCATTCTGGACAAGAATGTCTTGGCTTGAAAAATTACTTAGTCGACACTGCTTCTGTCAGAAATGAGTCAGTTAGAAATAAGTTTCACTTACGCTCTCTGGATGCCAGAGGTCGCAAAAATCGGCCCCTCTTTGCCTGTGTCAGAAAATGACAGCTTTCGCGCAACCACATTAAATAGAGCAGAGTGTCTCTCTCTAACACACAGTGAAGCATGACTTTGGCAAGCATTCGGTGTGAATTGGCGGATATGTTCGTGCCCCAGGGGCTTTGGCTGGGGAACTGTGCAATAGAGGTACCGAATCAAACTTTAACTACGGTCTCTGCCGCCTCTTTTGGTTTTGAGAGGAGAGAAACACATTTTTTTGTATTTTTCCTCTCAGGTCGCGCATTCAAAAGGTCTTCTTCGTAAGCATCGGTTTGGCTATGAATGTATGCAACAAACTATAAGGGCTCTTTCGTGCTCTCTTACACTGACTCGCTCTCTGCTTATCAGTGTTGCCAATTTACCTTTACGGATAGATCTATCCTGTTTTTAACTGCTTTAGCCGGAAAAAATGTCAAACATCCCCTATCCGGAATTCTATCCTTTTTTAGTTCCCTTATCCGGAAGCCTGGTATTTTTATACACTTGAAAAGTGTAAAAGCGACCACATAAAGTATATATATTGCTTGATCGGCATGACGAGCTGAGTCGATTAAGCTTTGTCCGTCCGTCTGTCCGTCTGTCCGTTTCTACGCGAACTAGTCCCTCAGTTTTGAGCTATCGAGCTGAAAACTTGCACTGGAGTCTCTTTTTAATGCGCGCTGTAATTGCCGGAACCGACCGGATCGGATGACTACTTCTTAGCGCGCCATACGAAATGTTCGTTCGAAAAATGGGTTTCAGTGAGAAAAATAGAGGGAAGCTACCCCCACTACTGTAGCGTATTTTATTGACGGGCATGATATATGCTGCCGATATTATTCATCAAAAAAGTTTTTCTCACTAGAATTACATTTTGGACCGATCGTTCCTATGGCAGCTATATGCTATAGTCATCCGATTTGAATCAATCGACAAAATGTATGGCAGCTATACTATATAGTTGTCCGATTTTGATAAATCTCAATAAAATTATGAAATTATAGAAAACTTATAAATACGGGGTTGGGGCGATAGCATTGAAAACAAAAAGTTTTTTTCTCACTAAACTTTTTTTCAGACCTATCTTTTGTATGGCACCACTATACAATAGTTTCCGATTTTGATAAATTTCAAAATGTGAAATCATAGAAAACTTATAAATACGAGGGTTGGGAGCGATAGCATTGAAAACAAAAAATTTTTCTCACTAACACTTTTTCAACCGATCGTTCCTATGGCAGCTGTATGCTATAGTCATCCGATCCGACCAGTTTCCAAAAAATGTGCAGCGTATTTGTACCAAAGACTTCGCGCAAAGTTTGGTTAGATAGCTTTAAAACAGACGGACGAGAGACATGACGGACAGACGGACGGACGACGGCCGGACGGACGGACATGGGTATATCCAACTCAGCTCGTATGCTGACTCAAAAATATATCAACTCCATTGGTCGCAATTGCTTCATTCTGAAACGTAACGAAATATTCGCAAGCAATTTTGTAATATCTTTCGGTGTAAACCTATGGGCTACGGCTAACTTCGGCTGACCGAATTATTTTGAGTGATTTATTTCTGCCATTTTTTTGAAAGCAAAAAAAATTCATCGATTTTGAGCAGCTAGTATGCTATAGCAGTATTTATAACTGGAACGTACAAACACGCTACCATTGAAAACAAAAAAGTTTTCTCACTACTAAAAATTTTTTTCGACCGATCATCCCTATGCCAGCTATATACTATAGTCATATGATTTGGATCAGACTTGACAGAATTATGTGTTAGCATATCGTATTGATCAGTAACGAGTTTGGAAGCGATAGCATTAAAAACAAAAAAGTTTTTCATACCAAAACTTTTTTCAGATCCATCTTTTGTATGGCAGCTATACTATATAGTTGCCCGATTTGTATAAAACTTGCTGAAATTATGTGAAAGCATAAAAAACTTATAAATACGAGGTTAAGTAGCGATAGCATTGAAAACAAAAAAGTTTTTCTCACTAGAACTACTTTTTCAACCGATCGTTCCTATGGCAGCTATATGCTATAGTCATCCGATCCGGCCGGTTCCGACAAATGTGCAGCGTATTTGTACCAAAAGACTCCGTGCAAAGTTTGGTTGAGATAGCTTTAAAACTGACGGAGGAGATAGCATAGAAACAGACGGACAGACGGACGGACGGACAGAAGGACATGGCTATATCAACTCAGCTCGTCATGCTGATCAAGAATATATATACTTCATGTGGTCGGAGATGCTTCCTTCTATGCGTTACAAACATCCGTATAATTTTAATATACCCTCTCCAAGGGTATAATAATCCCATCCGACAGTCAAGGTGATGTTCTTGAAGATGATTTCAAAACGGGATTTGTGTTTGGGATATATCCCATTCGTATACGAATTCGAATCTAACGTGACAACGTTAAAAGAAAGATCTATGATGCTGCAGAGAATACCATTCGACATTACTGTAAGGATTTTGTGATAAAGTTAAGTTATCTAGGTCATTAAGTTATGGATATTGTCCACAACTTTTCTAAAACAAGACACGCACAACACTACAAAGGAGGCTGGTTAACAGTATAACGCTAGCCTGAGTGTTTTTGGCAATTGCTGCTGATGTCGGATTTTGCTATGAGCTTGCCTTTGGGATTCCCAAGCATTCATAGCAATTCTGTCATGAGGCAACTGTTGCCAACATACTGAGGACAGGCGCAGACAGCTGAAGATTGAATTGGTATTCATGAAATAGCGTTATACTGTCAACCAGCCTCCTTTGTAGTGTTGTCCGTGTCTTGTTTTAGAAAAGTTGTGGACAATATCCATAACTTAATGACCTAGAGCCTGCCTGAAAAAGGTCTACGATTTTCAATCAAAAAGGTCACTAAAACAATCACATTGTGTTAAGTTATTTAATATTATATATGATGAAAATACCTAAAAATTTTGGTCCGAAGTAAATAACTATCGGGACAGTACAGGTAACAACCCCTTTTCGGACGTGGTAGCTTTCGCCCTGACTCGTCGAATGTGAAATAGGGTATTTAGCCAAGCAAATGTGGTAATATTAGCTGGGGCTGGTGACCTTTTTGTTGCATCTAATAGTGATTGTTTTGGTCGGCTCAAGGTCAGGTGTATTTTATGTGCATTAATTTGGTGATAAAACACATTTCTCCTCTTTTTTTCCTCCTGGTTAAAATCAAAACTAGAAATCGGCTACATGTGGAGACGTTAAATGTTATGTTAGGACAGAGAACTGGCCGATGTAGAAGTCATTAAAATTATTGAACTAATAAATAAAATTTTTGTCCTTACTTTGCTTTTTCCCCTTTTTTGGGTGGAGAGTTTATTACAAGATCTGCTGTATAAGTTTGGTCGCTCTCACTTATGCTCTCTGGATACATTTGGGTATATATCCGTCTCGCTCTAGCCACTGTGATTTCCTATGTGGCACTATAAGTATCTCGTGCAAGGTATACTAAACAAGGTAGGCTCACTCGCTCTCTCACAACTCCTTATATTTGTGTCAAAGAGAACGAGAGCGAGAGAGTAATATACATATTTCAATACAAAGCCTACTAAGCTACTAAGTAAAACACAAAAAATTCGTCCGCGGAGATGCTTCGCTTACAACAGTTGCTTACTGACTGAAATTTAACAAGTTGTCAAGAGAGCGAGAGAGTGAGTAGGCCTACCTTGTTTAGTATACCTTGATCTCGTTGGGCACTATTGCTTAATACAACTCAAAACTGACGAGACAGCGTAAAATTGCATCATTCATCCATGCAAAAATCCCCCCGATTCTAACTTCAGCAGACTTTGCCCAGGAGTGCTGTAACTGGTAAGGAATTTTAAGGCCGCATAAGAGCAAAATTAGCCACAAGAAGAGAGGTGACTGTTCTTTCTCTCTCTCTCTGTCTGGCATTCAGTGATGCATTATTTCGGCAAGCATTCGGTGTGAATTGCCAATTGTGTTCGGCCCCCAGGGGCTATGGCTTGTGGAAGATTGTTGTTGTTTTGAAACTATTCTCTGTTACTTTTCGATGTTTTTTGAAACTGTCCGTACTTTAAACTCATTTAAGGATTATTTGGGTTTCAAGAAAGATTCGTACTTGAAATGAGATATTTCGGTTTGAAATACGAATTTTGGAACTGTTCCAAACCTCAAAGAAGGTCAAGATCAAAGACTTGAACTGAATTAATGTTCTATATTTGGTAAACAGGGTATTCCTAGGGTCGTATTCTCTAAGCTTAGCACATTTGTTGCTTGTTAGAGTCGCGTTTTTGCTTCTTTTTCTAGTTTTCTTCCACGTTTTTTTTTTTTTTTTTTTTTTTTGGCGTATCCAAGGCTGGTTGCCTTTGGCTTTGGCTTTGTTTGAACGAATCGAATCGAATTCATGTTCATGGTGAGTGTGAGTGAGTGTGTGGCATAGAATGCCAGAACAGGACTGCCTTGCGGCATTAGAGACACACCGCCTAGCCCTCACAGTCAGCTCTCTCTTTGTTTATTTGTTTATAACAGTCGCCTGGGCCTAGCCTGGCCTGGCCTGGCCTGGCCTGGCAGAGTGTGGCAATTTCGAAGTTAGCTAACAAAAAATCGTCTCAGTTTGCATTTGGAGAACGCGAAGTGCGAATATGCCGCAAAATAAAATGCCGAACACTTGACTCGAATCCAAATGGAATTGCATAAGCGAAAGCTAAACGAAATAGCATTTTGATCTGTGCCAAAAAGGTTGACGAATTTCAGTGTGTGTAAACTTAAGATTGAATCAAACCATCATCATGTATTAAGTGTCAGCAGTCATCGGCCATCATGGACTTTGGTGGCGGTCGGGTGCAGTATCTACAGGCTCAGCTGTTTCCTGTCTGCACCCTGACCACATCCAGTGGAGGTAAAGTTATACACGGATTAAGTTTAAGTTTAAAAGGAAGTGAAAGATAGAAAGTACTTAAAATGATAGTTCCTAAACGGGTTTTGTGAAATTTTTGTAACTATTTGTGTTGTCAATTTGTGGCTGCTAATAACAAAGTGCGCACCAGAACGTAGAGTTACAGAACATAGCACATAGTAGAATGGACTCTTTTCAAAAAGTGTTTGTGCATTTCTTAATTCTTGCTTTATATTCCATCTGAAAAAGCATCTAATCGTTTATAGGTTAGGGTAAGGCTCTGGATCTGTTTAGGTTGGAAAACTTGGAACTTTAATAAGTACGAGTCCAATACAATCAGCCTTAGCTTTCTGTTTTCAAATATAAGGAAACACAAATAAGAAAATTGAATCTCGACCGAAGTTCATATACCCTTGCAGCTTGTATATCTTCTATATATATAAGTCTGTACGCCCGACTGACATATTATCAACCCACAGCCAAAAGTGGTAAGCCTACAGATCTAAGATTTGGCATAGAATTTTGTTTAGTTATGCAGGCGCGCACTAAGAAAGAAAATTGGGAAAACTTCACCGCGAAATAGGTGAAAAGGCCAATGAAAAGTTTGGTCAAGCATCATGTGGGCAATGATGCTTTGCTAAGAACGCGAGAGAGAGTGCGCATGAGAGAAACCGACTCGCACTTATGTTGAATGTGTGTGTTTGGCTCTCTGAGACAGAAGATAGCTGTTATGAGAAACATGTGTTAGAAAGAAATACAAATACAAATATGCCATTCATCTCTTGGCTCTCTGAAACAGATGACAGTTGCTACATGTGTTAGAATGAGGTGGGAGGGGGAAAGAGTGAAGAGCGGTGGAAGATGGAAAGGAGGTTGGGGAAAGAGTGGTGAGCGAGTACAGAGGGGAATGGGGAAAAAACGGGAGAGCCAATTTGAATTGAATTATAATTGAAGAGTGCTGATGATGCACAGTCTTTATAAAATATCGCTAGACCCGAAATTTACTATGTGTTCATGCGGCAGAAGTCTGTTTTCAGCATCCACTTGACTGTCAGGGACTAACATATAATTTCGGAATTTTCGAGCGACTAGAATATTTGGTTTGGTCCTTTAGGTCGCGATGACGCGCAACTGGAAACTGTCTACAAGATAAAACAACACAATTTCTTAAAATCTTGGACGCGGACAAAGTCGCGGCGCGTTCAGCTAGTAATTTATATAAATTAAAGTTTTAAATGATTTTCTTCGAACAATCTTGGCTGAGATTTTTCCCAAACTCATCAATTGATGGCGCCACTACTTTGACCATTTACTTGACAGTTTGTTATATGGCAGCTATGCTATATATTCATTCGATTTTTATAAAACTCCCTCCACAATTGTGTTGAATGAAATAATATTCGTAACTGAAAGATATTTAAATGCAAAATTTAAACTTAAAGGTTTTTATCGAATTCATCACTTATTCTCCAAATTTCATATTTTTAGGTCAACTATATATCATAGCCTCCCATACAACTTAATCATATACATATTTGAGTTCCTAACATTTTAAATTTCAAAGTTATTTATTTTAACCATATGAAGCAAAAAAACATTTAGATGTGCTTATAAATAAGTTATTAATCAGAATCTGAGGAATCTGAATCATTGAAGGTTTTTTTTTTAAATTAGCGAGCAACCCAGTTACGACTTTATCCAACTTTACATCTTTTCTGCAAATATTTAGTGTTTTGACAAAGCTGTTATAAGCGGATCTGATGATATGAGTAACCCATTCATGACATCTTCCATCTTATTGCATCTATTGTCTTTTCGGGTATGATTTTGCCGTAAATTCCGGAATTCTTTATTCCTCGCTTCAAGGGCTTATTCGGACATCATACCAATAACAGTTGGTCGTAGTTGGTTATCATTTTTGATTTTTTTACACCACAAGGACTTAAACTTTACATAAATGCTAATATTAGCTTGAACAAGATTGAACTTCTACCACAATTTTTTTGCTACTCATGAAAAGGCGGGTCACAAAAATATAATTTTTTTTTAGTATATACCTTATCTGAATGTGAAACAAAGATATTGAGTCAATAAACTTGTATTTGTTTGTTTAATCGCTCAACCAAAGAAAGTGACAAAATGCTGTCAAATCTTTGCAGGCCACGTGCTCAACATATGTTTACTTTGAAAGCTCGCAGCTGATCAGAAATGCACATAAAAGCTCATACAAAAGCTTTTATAAGCTTTGACAAGTGTTGTAAACAATAAGAAAGAAAAAAAAATCGGAATTTTCAATAATTGAAATTCGACTTAAGTCCCGCTAGATTGGCTATTTGGACCACTGTGCGATC
>JAEIFU010002325.1:0-45949 GCA_018904235.1 Lordiphosa stackelbergi
TGCGTTAGCCGAACAAAAAGCACCTCATAAATCGGCAGGTCTAAAAATCAATACACCAAACTAAATCGCTTAGCCTTCGTTCCCGGACAATCCCAATCGCTGGTTCTGGATGATCAGCCCCATTGAACAAGTCCAGCAATTCAACTACCTGGGCAGCGTAGTCGCCGTGGATGGAGGTACTGAGCTCGATGTGGAGTCGCGCCTTCAAGCTAAGGAGGTGCTCGGGATGCTGTCGGTCGTTTGGCGATGCTCATCATATCCCTGCCAGCTCAAAATAAGGCTTTTCAAGTCTAACATAATGCCAGTGCTCCTTCCTGATTTCCTCCACTTAAAATGACAACTTCCATAGTGTCAAAGTTCAAACATTCGTGAACCGATGCACGTCCGGATATTTTATTATTTTCTGGCTGAGACGAATACGGAACCTCAACTATTAAAACAGCACCAATGGAGAGTGTCGACACCATAATACGCAGATTGAAATCTGATAGGGGAAAGTGATTTGAAAGGAAAACGGGATGTTGGTGGAGGGGTTTGGAAACAATAAACTTTTTATTTATGTTACCGTTTGGCAGGATTTGTCGGTATGCTCAGCTTGATGATGATATTGTTGACGAATCCACTGAAACGAGACTAATCAAACTCCTACTGGACGGATTATGTTAATGTGGATGAGAATCTTGATTGTTGTGGGCCAATGACTGCTGACAAAATTGTTCGACTGAATGCAGTTTGACTGTGGTTAAATTCGATGCAGAGCTTTGTTCGATGAATAAATTTGAAAAAAAAAATAATATATCATAATAAATCATAGGCAAATCTATTGGAGTGGTGCACCAATTGGTCATGATTCCTTTTAGTGAGCATATTGATTTGGGCGCCTAATGATTTGCCTCACATACCAGGGACCTTACATAGAAGACTCCAGTTTCTGGAGGGCAGTGAAGCATACCGTACCCCATAACGGGATCGCCCAGATCCAGCTGCAACGAGGCTTGAGAAGCCAATGGAGCTCCAATGGTAAGAATCTGCATCTCTAGAGTACAGAAATGAAATATTTTGCTGACTAAGCTGACTAAGCGGGTATTGTAACTTATTCAGATCATTTACGTCAGTCCATTTCGCAAATAGATTGATTGTCAAAAAAGTCTTGCGGTATTTTTATTGAATTTTCAATTGTACATAAAATTGGTTATAATAATGCGATTTAAGTCAAATATGCGCCGTTTTGTTCGATGACGAGTTCCCAACGAGATGCCAACTTCATAATGCCCCTCTTATAGAAGCTCGCTTCCCTATTGGCAAAAAACTCGGAGAGCCAATTTTCACAGGACTCTCTTGTGGCCAACTTCCGACTACCAAGCTCGTTCGCCATGGACAGAAATAGGTGGTAATCACTTGGTGCGAGATCCGGACTATACGGTGGATGCAAAAGAACCTCCCATCCGAGCTCCCGGAGCTTCTGGCGCGTCACCAAAGATGTGTGTGGCCTGGCGTTGTCCTGATGGAAGACAATTCGGCCTCTGTTGATCAAAGATGGCCTCTTCTGCATGAGTGCTGCATTCAAGCGGTCCAGTTGTTGGCAGTACAGGTCCGAATTGAGCGTTTGGCCATAGGGGAGCAGCTCATAGTGGATGATTCCCTGCCAATCCCACCAAACACACAGAAGAACCTTCCTGGCCGTCAATCCAGGCTTGGCCACCGTCTGGGCAGCTTCACCGCTTTTCGACCACGACCGTTTGCGCTTCACGTTGTCGTAAGTGACCCACTTTTCATCGCCAGTCACCATCCGCTTCAAAAACGGGTCGATTTTGTTGCGATTCAGAAGCGATTCGCATGCATCCATACGGGCAAAAATGTTTTTTTGCGTCAAGTCGTGTGGCACCCATACATCGAGCTTCTTTTTGAATCCAAGCTTCTTCAAATGGTTTATAACGGTTTGATGACTCATGCCCAGCTCTTGGCCGATGCTACGGCTGCTACTATGCCGGTCTCTTTCGATCAATTCAGCGATTTTATCGCAATTTTCGACGACAGGCCTTCCGGACCGTGGCGCATCTTCGATCACCTCTGCACCAGAACGAAAACGTTGAAACCATCGTTGTGCGGTGGAAATGGAAACTGTATCGGGTCCATAAACTGCACAAATTTTATTGGCAGCATGAGATGCATTTTTGCCTTTATCGTAGTAGTACTGTAAAATATGCCGTATTTTCTCTTTATTTTGCTCCATGTTTGCGACGCTATAACTCACGAACGACTAAAAACAAACAACAATAAATCAAACACGTGTTAGCGCGTGAAAAGAGCTTTCCAAAAAGCTCTAGCGTGAACCGATGCGACGAATACAACTAGAACTACGCGCTTGCAAAGACAAGCTTGCGGAAATACCGCAAGACTTTTTTGACAACCTTATATTATAACTGTTTTGGGTGCAATGGATCTGCTTTCATTCTACCTACGGACTGTTGCAGACTTCTGAAGCATCGACATTCTAATCATTCCCTAGCAGAAACTGCCAGACCATCCACAGTGTTGAAACTTTCATACGGTTAGTTATCCTCTTCCATATTCTTCACCATCTACACCTTTGCATGAAAATTATGATGATTTTTGCTGCTGTTTCCAGAACGTGCTCCATCAATTTAATAACCCCATATTCCCTACACTCTCACCCACACATGTGCAACTGACATACTCAATTGATTAAGCCAAGCCGCAAACTTGAGCTGAGGCAACTTTTTCTGGCTTTTCTCTTTTTTTTGGCCAGCGCTGGTGGTGCAGCAAAGGCTCCACCTAGCTTATTCCTCGGCAAAGTTAATTTTGAATCGTTTATCAAACAAACGTGGAGCTGCAAACTTGAAGTGCATATGCTGCCATCTGCCATATACCTGGGATGTGCTGGGCTGGGCTGGTCTGGGATAATTTGACTGGCAAAAACTAGATCCATGTGTGCACAATCCGTGGGCGAAAGTTGGCCCAGCCATTTGTCAGACTTGACATGACTTTGGCCAAATTGATCAAATGAGTTGTGAAAATTCGCAGAGCAGAAAGCGAAGATGCATAAGTTGAGGGAATCAAAGCGGCAGCTAATGCTAAAAAAAGGGAAAAGTATTCTGTTAGCGAACCATGGCCGAAAGTTTCAACAATATTTTCAGCCATCATACCAACTCACTTAACACGCTCCACATAAGTGAGAAAACATTGGTAGATTTTTTTATGAATTATCCTTGACACGGAAAGCCACTAGCTGCTGAAGGTGTATTCGCTTGCCGCCTGAACGGAGCGCGCAATGAGGCACAAACCCTGCAACCAGCCACACAACCTAAAACAAAACGTTCGTGGGGGGTTGGGGGAAGGGAGCGCCTGGGCCAATCAACTGGGCTCGAGTCGGAACTTTTGATCAGGTGTCTCGCAGACTAAGCTCCATTATACGTGGGCGAGTGTGTGTGCACAGTACAATGCACAACAATGGCCAACACTTCAAATCTGGAGCTGCCTTTTGGTAAACGGTAAACACAACTCCCGCTGCTAACTATGCACATTTTCCGATCCATTTATCACTGAAGCAGCCTCCTGCTTCGCGCGATTTTAAACGATATCCTGCTTTGCCCTGCCAGCCAGGCGATCATTGTGTTCCCCTCTCTTTGAACGGGCTGTGGGTGTGTGAAGTGCAGGCAAGTTAACGGGAAATCGCAATAAATGCAGCAAATGTGTTGCTTTGTGTGCCGTCGACTGCTGTTAAGCGCATTTTTATAGAAATTGCTCTCGCGCCCATTTGTATGCTTTTTTTTCTTCTTTGTTGTGCACTGATTGCACTTTATGCGAATCGCTTTTGTATGCCAACTTACATACACACATGCATACGTGCATATGTACAGCATATACTATATGCCAGCCGTTGGTCTTTAGTGCACATTTTCATGACAAAAGCGAACCAATTAGCGAGCGTTTAATGCAAATGTTTTCGATTACCGCTTAATCGTTGGCATAGAAGGCATTTTAATAGGTTAACTGCCCCGACAATGGCGGGATATGGTAAAGTCTAGCTAGTTCTTGCTGAGGCCAATGCCATTAAATGATGTGACAGACCTCGAAAGAACCAAGTGTTTTGTTGGGAACGGCTGCTGCAGGGCGAAATTGTTGGCACATCAGATGAGTTCTATTCTTGACTAAGTTAAAGCTTAAGGCGGCCGAAATTATTTGTACGAATATGCAGATAAATTCAGAGAAATCGGATGCTTAAGGTGCTGGCAACTGAACAGAAGTTTGAAACTATGAAATATTTAAACGAACACGAAGTTCAAAAGAAAGATCTATCAATGGGGGCCTCGCCAAATACGTACGCAACATTAGTTTATGTAATCATAGCACATTATCTCCCACTGAAGTCACACACTCTCACTATTACTGCTAATATAATTACTATAATTCCACTAGAACGACTATGTAACATGAAGCCATATTTATAATTTAGTTAGATTTAGTTAAATAAAATATTCAAACACGCGCGCACATTTAAACGCGCGCCATCTATCGATCGTCAACAGCTGTTAATAGGCAGCCAGCTGATCGCATGCGCCATCTTCTTCGATATCGCGCACCGCCACTCCGCCGATCAGCCGCTAAGACCTTGCGGCCTCGGCCGAGTCAACAACAGAGTAGCAGATCAACAAGTAAGTACCAACTACCTCAATCAAGGGATCACTAGTGCGGTTTCCGAATCGGCTGTGATTCGGCTCTTTTTATCGGCTCTGTGTCTAGATTCCCCCCCCCCCCCCCCCCTCCCCCCCCCCCCACCGGAACTGATCGGCCCCCGGCCCGATCTTTTAAACGACGCTTGCATCCGGCGGGATACAGCCACGGCTCACGCGGGTAGGCGCGTTCCAACGAAACGAGGCTTGGAATGACTCCCGGTCACTGGGGTAGCTCCCACGGTCGATGCTCGAGACGAACCGACCCCCGGCCCGGTCCTCCAAGAGCGACGCACTGCACCCGTCAGAGAAGAACCACGGCACACGAACACTCCAGCTCAGGGACCAAGTACATACACCCTCTGAGATAAACTTTAATAAATAAGCCAAGAATATCGAACAACACGCCTTCTATTTATTTGGGCGGGTGAACGGTTCCGACAAACGAGAGAACCAAGTGTCCCAGAAACAAATAATTTCTGTGACGGATCCTGGCAACGGCGAGCTACGCCCGTGCCACGAAAAGAGGTCGTTACACAACTTAAGGCTGTAAACCTGAATCATTCCCAGATTGACTAACAATCTATTCCGAAAAATCAGCAGGCAAATAAATCATACAGCTTCTCCAGGAAATTAGGTTGCCAGCGCGTAGCGAATGAGTTCCCTAATGAGTTTTGGGACTCGTAAAGTACGACTGGCATAGCAATCGGCTGGGGGGTTCTTTGACTCAGTCCCTTAAAAGCCTTTGATAACATAGATACAAACTCACAGCACGAAAGAAAGATATATAATAAAAACCCTTTTTATAAAAAGAGAATTAAAGAAATACCTACCCTTAGTTTTCCGACAGCAAACAAATCTTGGAAAACCCTGAAAATGGTTTAACACCGCCTTATTTAACCCTCCAAGGAAAATTGTTATCTTAGTGCTTCATGATGATCAGCTTTTATTGTAAAATAAGACAGTAAAAAAACCTTATTTTATATAAGTTAACTAGCAGACCCGGCGAACTCCGTTTCGCCACCAGATTCGTTTTATGTAACATTTCGTTTGGTGATTAAAAGATAAAGAAAAAAATAAAGCAAGCTAACCTTCGGCTGTACCGAAGTTTATATACCTTGGAGTATGATATATGCTGCCAGTTTTTTATATATTCATCAAAAAAGTTTTTCTCACTAGAACTACATTTTGCACCGATCGTTTCTATGGCAGCTATATGCTATAGTCATCTGATTTAAATCAAACTTGACAAAATTGTGTGGTAGTATATAATATAGATCTGTACAACGTGGGAGCGATAGCATTGAAAACAAAAAAGTTTTTCTTACTAAGACTTTTTTCAGACCTATCTTTTTGTATGGCAGCTATACTATATAGTTGCCCGACTTGGATAAAACTTGCTGAAATTATGTGAAAGCATAAAGAACTCATAAATACGAGGGTTGGGAGCGATAGCATTGAAAACAAAAAAGTTTTTTCTCACTGAGACTTTTTTTCAGACCTATGTTTTTGTATGGCAGCTATACTATATAGTTGCCCGATTTGCATAAAACTTGCTGAAATTATGTGAAAGCATAGAAAACTTATAAATACGGGGGTTGGGAGCGATAGCATTGAAAACAAAAAAGTTTTTCTCACTAAAACTACTTTTTCAACCGATCGTTCCTATGGCAGCTATATGCTATAGTCATCCGATCCGGCGGTTCCGACAAATGTGCAGCGTATTTATACCAAAAGACTTCGTGCAAAGTTTGGTTGAGATAGCTTTAAAACTGACGGAGGAGATAGCATAGAAACAGACGGACGGACAGACGGACAGACGGACATGGCTATATCAACTCAGCTCGTCATGCTGATCAAGAATATATATACTTTATGTGGTCGGAGATGTTTCCTTCTGTGCGTTACAAACATCCGGACAATTTTAATATACCCTCACCAAGGGTATAAAAATTTTGTTATATATTTGGGAGGAAAATATTTATTTCATTTCACAACAGTAATAAATTCATTTCGATTACCTACTAAAATGAAGTATTATTTAGTTGAACTTCCCTAAGTAAATGAGAGTTACTCTTTGATGTCGCTACACAGAAAAAAAATGCCGGGAAGATTTAAGCATATATAGGAATGATTTGATCCCGACCGTACTCATTGTTTATTTTGACGTTATTGACGAAAACAATCGATTTAAAAAATTGTATAAAATATAGACAATGTTAAAAACACCTTAAATAAAAAATAAGAAAACATAAAAAACAAAAAAATTATTAAAAATATTTAATACTACGCTCCTACTGGACTTGATCCTCGGCCTCCACGCTTGTAAGCGAATGTGTGTGTCCAGTCTACCACAGGCTGTTGTTACTCTCAGAGCGGAAAAATGCCAATAAATGCCAGTACATTCTTAAATGCGTTTTCGCCACCACGTCTTGCTTAGGTCTGGTGGTCGAGTTGTCTAACGTGACGTCGTCCGTGTGTTGTTTAGTGTTCGGTGGTCCAAGGCTCAAGTCCCAGTCTGGTGAAGTAAAAAAAAGTTTTTTAATGTTATCTTTAAAATAATTACAGTTGATATTAAAGTGGCTTGGTGTGTTTGTGGTCGGGGTCGGTCGGTGTTTCTCCATCTTCCCTCCCCTCCTCCACTCTCCATAAAAACAATTTTTTTAAAAAGTCTTTAAAATTAATCCGAACGGAATGATTTCTACCTTTCCGGATCAACCACATTTTTAGAAACCTTTCGGCTGAATTGATCCCGGAAATCCCGGAATGGAATGATTTTTTTTTCAGTGTACAAATCCAAAGTAAATGCTGAATCGAAGCGTTATACGTGTCCGCAAATTATCGTTTCGATGTGGTGCTCTTTGGTAAACCACATTTTTTTTGTTTTTGGTCGAACGTTAACACAAACAAAGCGGATGGTTTCCCAACTCGTGAACACGCAACGTATAACTGCCCATGTGAAGAAAAACAATGATTTTCAAATTTATCCCACAAACACTAAACGGTCAGCATATAAACTTATTAATTGTCATTGCGAACGCAGGCGAACTGGAAATTCTGCAATCGTTTGAAAAGTCAAACGGAAGATCAGTCGGAATCATTGGTATTCGGGAATGCATATACATTTTCCTACGTACTTTCCGTTAATAATGGTTGCCCCTCTGATCCAAATTCGGCATAAGTCTCTTTACCGAAAGTCGAGTACCGTTGCAAAGTAAATTACGCAGTATCATGATAACTGTACCAACTTTGAGTTGCAAGTTATGTGGTGAAATAATCATTGAAATTTGTTGAAGAATACGTTGTAAATCGTGTATTGGGGAGTGTGGGTGTATATGCAGATCATATGTGCTGCAAATCGTTGTGTTGGTGTGAGTGATTGGTTATGTGTGTTGTATCTTTTACCTTGCAAGTCGGCATGAATTCGACTTCTCGAATGATATTAGTCAAAGGAAGTCATGCGAAAGCAGTTATTGTATTCAAGGATGTGTTGAGAAAATGGCTGGAATCGGATTCACTTCCATCGAACAATGTTTTCAGTGGCTGTGGTGGTGTAAGTAATGGATCCAGTTTGACTTTCCACTTCGCACCACAATCCAGCAATTTCTCTTTTGAACTTCCAACGCATTGCAATATCGGCATATAGTCGTCATTCGTCCAATATCTAAATTTTCATCATCATTGTAGTTCGATGGAATCATATTGGAATGCCAATCGATTGTATGATGCCAATGATCTTCGTGTGCTCACGCGATGTCTCAATGGTCATTTTCTCTATCATATTTTGTCTTTCTTCGCTTAAGTTCCTTGAATACACTTGTTGCATTTGCATCTCTTGTGCGGCGGCCGATACTGCATTGTTACACCTCCAGAAAAGAAATTGCCTTAAATTTTAGAAATTCGCCCTAAAAAAATTATTTTTCTCAATCCCAGAAAAATTTCTGCTAATAAGAAATTTTTTTTTTTCAAAAATAGAAAATTTTTCTATAAAATGTAAAAAATTTTTCTTGGTTTAAATCGCCTTTAAAATGAGAAAATATTTTTACTTTTAAGGAAATATATTTCTATTTTGTAGAAATCTTTTTAGGAGTATAATGGTGCCCTGAAATGCGAAATATTAAGAAAAGCTCTTTCTTTTTAAAAAAATTTGCTGACTTTTCTAAATAAATGGTTACTCTGTTAATTAAAAAGAATTTCTATTTTTTAGAAAGTTCCTTTCCAAAAACTAGAAATTGCCAAAAAAGCCAAAGCTGAGCACATTCAGCTCATCGCTCTCTTCTCTCTCGCCTCTCTCTCTCTATATCAGCGTGTGTATCTCCTCGGCACAGATGGCAAATGATTTTCGTTCCTTGCTTTGACATAACCATGGTACAACTACACAAGGTACGGCATTCAGCTGAAAAATGTGGCCCAAGCGCTTTGCTGAGAGTGCGAAAGAGAGGGAAGGTGAGAGCGAGAATCAACGGCGCCCATGCACACAAATTAAATATGTGTGTATGTGTGTGCATTAAAAAATGTATCTACATACGTAAGTATGTACACATTTTCTGTTGTGATGAAACAACAATAATAACAACAAAACGACAAGTGCAGGCAGTGCATAAGTATGTAAGCATTTTATTTCCAAGAACACAACAACATGGCACTGCACTCTGCACTAAATATGAATATGTACATATTTTTTTGCAACGCAGCAACATCAAACCAAAAACGAGATCAATTCACTCTAAAAACCCACCCCCAAATGTGCATTAAGCAACAACAAAAAGAATAAACAAGTGCAAGCACTTTATTAAATATAAATACATTTTTTTGTGAAGCGACAACAACAACACAACTACGAGATCGCTTAAAAAAATCCACCACCAATATGCACCAAGCATGCGCAGGTACAACCTTTCGTGACAAATGTCTACCGCATACTAACATTATGTGGCCCGAGCCGAGGCCGCAGCCAGCGAGTGCCGTACCTTATTGGTTGTACCATGGACATAACGGTAAGTCTAAAAGCAAAAGGAAGAAATCTGCGTTGCGTGTTCGGTTTACCGGCGTTAATTTTATTTGAGTTTGGTGCTTTAACAGTGACAGTCAGCTATGGAGAATTTAATAAAAAAGTTAGACGGCGCAGCGTTTGTTTCCATTTTTGCTGGTAAGTACAAATTGTGAATTTAAATATTGTGAATAAGAAGCATATGTATGTATACTATGCGTGACCACATACGTATGTACTTTTAAACAAAAACCCAGTGGGACTTGACTGCATGCTAGAAGCACATCTGGCATACAACTTTTGCCACTGAGAAGCAGTTGCAAAACCTGCAATCTTCCATTCGCTTTTGTACAGGGGCGGAACGCAGCAGGAACTGTTCCAATAGAAAGGCCTTTTGCATGGGTTGTTGTTGTAGGTTCAACTTCGTTAAAACGCTCGGCTCTCCTTCCAACTTTAGTTTCCATTTGCACGCTGTCAGATGGCGTTCTTTTGGCAGTGGTATTTGCACGCATGCTGGCATGGTTTCCAAAAAGAACGCATTTGGAACGTGTGCTACTAGAACGTATTGAGCATGGCATCCTGCACCAATGCTGTTAGAATGTGTGGCTAATTAGAGCGCCCATTAGCCAATTTTGAAAATGATTTTAAAAAATATAGTAAAACACAAACTCATCCTTTTTAGTGAATATTTCATAGTAACTAATAATATTTTTTTATTTTAAAATTCAATATTGGGGCTACATACATACATTCTTCACGGTGCTCTTTGTATAAAAAAAACACTTTTTTAATGCTTTAAAATATGTCGAGAGCTCTTGGGATTAGTCTTCAGGTAGGAGTAACTGCGTCGGGACAGTCCAGCAGTCCTAGAAATATTATTACATGTTTGTTCATTTACTTACTTTAATTACGCATTACAACATTGATGCCCCAATATTCCTCCAGGACTAAAAAATGCAGAGAAAAAAATTTAAATACAAAGACATATTTAGCTGTCAGCATTCATTCAATTAAATACTTACCACTAACAAATATAAATGAGAACCACATTAAATTTTCAATTCAATGCGAGGCAAACATCAACTTCTAACTGAAGGCAAATGAAAACGGGGACACTCAAAAACCGCGTGTTTTTGGCGTGTTCCCCTTTGTTTTCTTAATTGTTATCCATTGCTTTTCGTTGATTCTCTGTTCGGGTCTCATTTCGCATTTTGGTTTCCAAAAGCACAGGTGCTGCATGCGTGCCATTAGAAGGGACGTTTGCATGTTATGCAGATTTTATGCCTTCCAATATACTGCCAAAGGAACATGCTTGCAATAAACGAACGATCGCTAATCGTTCGGGTCCCACTTCCGATTTTGGGTTCTAATAGCACAGGTGCTGCATGCGTGCCATTAGAAGGGACGTTTGCATGTTATGCAGATTTCTTCCCTTCTAACCCACTGCAAAAAGGAACGTGCATCCGATTTCATACAGATTGCATGCCGTTTTTCATACTGCAAAAATGGGGTTATTTTTTTTTGGGAACCACGTTCCCTAAAGTACATACATATGTACATTGTACATATGTATTTACATACATTTGACGAAGTGTTGCTCATCTTTACGTGTGTGTGTGTGTAAATCAATTTCAGAACTCAACTTTTCGGAGGAGACTCTAAAAAGCCTTTCTTGGCAACAGTTAAGGCAAGAGATTCCAAAATCGTTAGTCGGCCAAGCAGTTATATTTTACTATCGCTTGCAAGAATGGAAACGGCAAGTGTAATGCATGCTTGCGTAAAAACATATGCATATGCCTGTGCGTGAGTGCTTAAGTCTGTGTTTGTATATGCATAATAGGTGACCTTCGTTTGTTAAGTCCAGCGCGCATTCCATGAGAGCGAAAGAGAGCGGTCATCTTGTCTGCTCCTGCTGCTCTGTAACTTGTGCGTGAGCGCTGCTCCTTGCAACGTATTGTGTTAAACTTAAAATATTACATATGTATGTACCTACATATGTATGTTTGTAACTAGTAACGTCATGTGAAAAATCTGTAATTATCCGATCATAAGAACACGGTCTATGTTGCATCAAGTATATGCTTACATACATAAATCACATTTAAAAAGTGTATCTAAGCATTTACCTTGCCCAACGAATAGATTTTTTGCAGCATAAGTTTGTTGCTCTCATTCGATCTTGAGTCGTGATGCAATAACAAGGTGAGGCAAGGCTGAGAAATTAGTGAATTTTCTTGCCAATTTTAAAATCATTCTTAAAATGCAATTGGAAAAAAATTAATAAAATATGCTGATTATGTAATTTTAAGAGGATCAAAATTCTTCCATTGCATTTTAAGAATGATTTTAAAATTGGCATGCAAATTCACTAAGGGTGTTCAATTGCTAAAATATGATTCAACTTCTCAGCCTTGCCTCACCTTTGTTATTGCATCACGGCTCAAGCCATTGAACACAATAATTGAGAACAGCAAAGCCTCAATAGTGTTCACCACATCATATCTTTTGGAATACCACAAAACGTTATTAATAATTAATACCAAGGTATAAAACGTAATTAAACTTCTTCTTCATTATTTTCATTTAGTCTAAATTGAGTTTTAATACTCAGAGCAGCGAATACGATAGCACCGATACTGAAAGCAATTACTGTGAGGTGAGTAAGCTAGTTCATAATACCTCAACTGGTTAATGTTAATGTGAGTGTTTTTTTTAAATATTTTTTTATATTTTCCAGACTGACTTGCCAACAATTTTAGCGCAAAACAACAAAACAGCGTTAATTTTCAAATATTATAAGGAAACTAAGAGCCTTTCCAATGAGTATCGGAAAATGTTGAGCAACATTATCGCTGAATATTTTTTATTTAACAATATTCAGCCAAAGCAAGATTTGCTTGCCAAAATTTCTGAAGGCATTCCGTTACTATTTGAAACTGAAATTAAGGTAATTTAAAAACCTAAGAAGAACTTTCGAAACAGTTGATAAATGTTTTAATAATTGTTTTTATAGGATACATACTATATTAAAGTTCATGGAAAGAAACCTGGCGGCCTGTTGTACAGCAAATTTTATAATTTGAGAGCTAAGTTGAAAAAGGACGGAGTTTCCACTTTCAACCGAACACAGGAGATAGAAAATCCTTCGGAGAATACAACTACAGGTAACTATTTATATTTTGATTTCAAAATTTGACGACATAATTGGACTGCATGTGAATTCGGAATCTGAATGTGTGCAGTTATAGTGCCCTTTGCTTCAACTTTTGAAAAAAAGTTTGAAGGCTCAAATTTACATAAAATCATTTACATTTTTATTCAATTGTAATTTTATTTAGAGCAAGAGTTGGATACAAACAAACTCTGGCTTCAGCTGAATATAGAGCCCAAGGAGGAGGTTTTTGAGAAGTGGGCCCTCACTTTTGAATGGCGCCAAAATTTTTTGAAGTCAAATGCCAGTCTAAGCTCCATATTCGAAGAATTTCCCATCTTAAAGCAGGCATTTGGATACGAACTCGTAAGCATCCATCTTTTCCGTTTTTTTAGTTGATTTTGCTTAATAAATTTTAATCTCAAATTTAGATTGATGCAGACTACAAGAGGCTCTTTGTCAACAACAATGTATCGTTTTTTGATAAGTGGCAGCAATTTAAGCTAAAAGCCTTGCCTCTAATTATCTCAAAAATAAGAGAACAGAGAAGCATTGAGATATTGCGTACGTACGATAATCAAGTCGAAGGTAAGAGGTCCTTCATTTTATATATTGCCTTCTTGATAGCAGTACAATTTTATAGCATTTCCCCACTTTACTTATTTGTTATTTTGTTTGTCTTTCCCACAGAAACCAAAGACGCATTGATTTTCTTTCTTCTTCACGCTGTGCTGGTCCCTACCATGCGAGGTAAACGAAATTCTTCGGGAAACCAAGTTCTAAAATTTACCATCGAGGACTCCAGAAGCAAATTTATTATTTGGAAGAGCAACGTGGGAGAACTTCAAAGCTACTTAAAAATTTTGACGGATAAGTGTTTTATTGATAAGACCACTTTTCAACCTCTTATTTGCTGTACGGGAACTGGCCCTTACAATTTTGAAGAATTTTTCGTATTTGTGTCAGGGGTATTTTATAAATTGCCCGATATAAGAACTTGTGTCGAAATTTGCTTCAAAAGTTTTATGGTACTTAATTTGAAGTACCCCGATGAATGTCTGCTGGTTTGGACCTTCATCCAAAAATTCTTTTTTAATTTATATCTTAAATCAGATATTACAAATAGGGCTATTTCCGAGCTTATAAATGATCTTAAAAATGCCAAGACTGAGTAATATAAAAATTTGACTGATTAAAAAGCAACTGATAGCCTTAAAATTTAGTGGTACCATATCAAAAAACCTTTTTTCCAATGAATCTTTCCTGTAAAGTTTGTTTGTTACCATTCGATAACGTTAATAGCTTATTATCGCATATGAGAAAATTGCATACGCTTGATGCGTACGTAAGTTTACCATGTGGATTTACTACGTGTACCCAAAGCTTTTCAAGTTTTAAAAATTATTCAAAACACGTTCAAAATGAAGCGTTAAAAAGTATCACACATAATCAAAATCATGTTGGCAGCAGTTTTAATCGTTTTGAAAATAATGAGTCCATAAGTTCCCTTTGTATTTCTAGAGATGCACTTCCAAGACAAAGTACTGACAAATGTGAAACAAATTGTGATACTTTAGCCAAAGAGTCGATCAATTCTGACTTAAAGCTGCCACGAAAAACTATGATTAAAATACAAAATCAAATTAAAAGTCATATAACCATACCAATTCAAAAGGAACTTACCAAAATATGTAATAAATTGAAGTCGTCGCAAGGTTCAAATTTTACAGTTGAATCCCTAAGCAACCTTATGAAGTTTTGCAAATTCCGTTTCAGGAAATTGAAAATAAATACAAGTTAATAAAAACGTTAAAATCCTTGAATTTATATAAAGATCCTCACATCATTGCTATTGACAACACAATTTTGTCAGTTAGATCAAAAAATAAAATGACTTTGGGTTCAAAAATAGCAAAGGGCGTAATTTTTCCATTGAGATTCCAATTGAAAACATTTTTTGAATTGCCAAACGTGTTCTTGAGTTTCGTGAATAGGTTAAAATACTTACAAGAGCAAAAAAACTTGATTAATTTTGTTAATGGAAGTCGATGGAAAAAAATATTGTCGATTGAGCGCGATTTAAAAAAAATTGCGATACCTTACTTTTTATACGTAGATGACTTCGAAGTGAATAATCCATTAGGACCACACTGTGCACCTATTTCAGCAGTATATTTATCGTTTCCGACATTACCCATTGAGTTCAACCATATATTTACAGCAGCGTTGTTTAAATCGGCAGATTTAAAGTCCTTTGGCAATTCAAAATGTCTCTATCAATTTGTCAAAGTTTTAAAAGATTTAGAAAATGTGGGTATTGCTGTGACTGTTAACGGAGAGCAGCACACGATTTATTTTATTCTCGGTCTAATTTTAGGAGATAATTTGGGTTTGAATAGCATTCTGGGCTTCACAACTTCATTTTCTTCAAACTTTTTCTGCCGATTTTGCAAAATTTCCAAAACTGATTCCTTCAACTGCTATGAAGATCGAACAGAATATCTCAGAAATGAAAACAACTACAAAAAAGATGTCGAACTGTTAGATCCTTCAACTACAGGAATAAAGTCAGATAGCATATTTAACGATTTAAAATATTTCTCTGTGGTATATAACTTTTCTGTTGACATTTTGCACGACGTTTTTGAGGGGGTTTTAAAATACGATATTTGTCATATTATTCTGTATTACTTAAATAAGGGAAATTTCGATTTGGATCTATTAAATTTAAGAAAGACGCATTTTCAATACGGTAATTTTGAAATCGGAAATATATGCCCACCACTACAAATTAATCTTTTAAAAAAATTTAATATCAAAGCCACTGCAAGGGAACTGCTGACTTTTGTTACGTACTTTCCATTAATGATAGGAGATCTTGTTGAAACAGATGACATCGTTTGGCAATTTGTAAAAAATTTGCTCAAGTTAATTGATTATATTACTCTAACTGAATATTCTTTAAAAAATCTTAAAGTTTTAAAAGAAGTTATAACGTATCACAATAAAGAATACACAGTTTTATTTAACGATACACTTAAGCCTAAGCATCATTTTCTGAACCACTATTATAGAATAGTCGTTGAATCCGGACCATTAAAACATTTATGGACCTTTCCATTTGAGGCTAAGCACAAAACGCTTAAGTCGTATGCCAAAAATATTACTTCAAGAAAAAACATTATTTCGTCTTTATCAATTAAAATGTGTGTTCAATATTCTCATTTCTTGCAAAACTTTAAGGTCGAGTCAATATTATACAGCAAATCAAAGTGTTCCGCCGAAAATTCACTCTTTTGCGAAGACCTTAAGCAAGTTTTTCAAAATGTTGAAAATATAACTTGCTTTGCTTACATTAAACTACGAAGTGTGCTTTATAAAAGAGGTTTTGTTTTATATAATTTTGAACCCGATGAAAGCCTTGAAGCTTACGAAATCAAGGAAATTTGTAAAGTGGAAAATGACGTTTGTTTTGTATGTGTCAAACTCGAGACAATTTATTGTAGTCACTTGACGTGCTATAAAAAACTTAAATATTTAGAATTAAAGTTGGTAAAACTCTGTAGTATTAATTGTCCTCCAATACAATATCACATACTAGAAAATTTCAGTTACCTTAAACCAAAATGTTATTTTTAAGAAAAGAAATGTATTATAAACCGAAATATGTAAAATAAAATAAAACTTCACATAACATTTGGTTTTATTTGTAGTTTCAGCGAATTTAGAAATAATATTTCTAAATTTCAAAAAAAATAATATCCTAAAATCAAGAAATATTATTTCTAAACTGGAGAAAATATTATCCTTAAATTCAGAAAAAAATATTCTGAATTTTAGAAACATGTCCACGTAAATATAAGAAATGGAACTTTTAAATTTAAATAAAATTTTGCCCTTAAAATTAGAAATATATTTTCTAGTCATTAGAAAGTTTTGATCTAATATTTAGAAATGTTATTTCTAATTTTTAGTAATATGCGCTCTAAAATGAAGAAAAAAATTTCTGATTTTTAGAATTCTGTTTTTTAATTTCAAGAAAAAATCACCATATTTTCAAAAAAAAAGATGACCTGAAAATTAGGGCGAGCTTTTCTTGGCGACAAAAATATGGCGAATTACTTGATTCTAGGGCGATTTTTTTTCTGAGTGTTAATCACCAAACCATCAGCTGCTCAATATCAACACCGCCAAGCTGGTTTTCGTTTTGACTACTTATATTCATATGCACTCATAGAAAAAAAGGCCCAAATTCGACCCGAAAACTAGAAATTCGCCTTTGAAATCCGTCCTCAGGCGATTCACCCTAAATTGTAGAAAAAAAATTGCTTAATATTTTAGAAGGCTTTTCTAATACGTAATTCCATTTTTCCTTAGCAGTAGAACAAGAAGCCTTGAATATTAGAAAAATATGTTAAAAATTTAGAAAAAAAATTTTAAAACAAAGAAAATAATTTTCTATACTTTAGAAAAAAACAATGTTAAAAGGAGAATTTATTTTTCTAAAATAGAAATAGTACTAGAAAAATCGTTTCGCCTTCAAAATTTTTTTTTCTAAAATATAGAAAATTATTTTCCTAAATATAAGTAGGAAAAAAATGTTATAAGGAGTTTTTTATATTGTTTTATTTATTCTGCAACTCAGTTTTTCTTATTAGCAAAATTAGGTAACATAATGCTCCTCCTCCTAATTGCTGTTCTTCTGATTCCATTGTTGAAATTTTTTTCTATTCAAAAAAAAAGAACTTTTTATTAATTATACATATAAGGTTGTCAAAAAAATCTTGCAATATTTCCGCAATCTTGTCTTTGCAAGCGCGTAGATCTAGTTGTATTCGTCGCATCGGTTCACGTTAGAGCTTTTTGAAAGCTCTTTTCACGCGCTAACACGTGTTTGATTTATTGTTGTTTGTTTTTAGTCGTTCGTGAGTTATAGCGTCGCAAACATGGAGCAAAATAAAGAGAAAATACGGCTTTAAGTACTACTACGATAAAGGCAAAAAGCATCTCATGCTGCCAATAAAATTTGTGCAGTTTATGGACCCGATACAGTTTCCATTTCCACCGCACAACGATGGTTTCAACGTTTTCGTTCTGGTGCAGAGGTGATCGAAGATGCGCCACGGTCCGGAAGGCCTGTCGTCGAAAATTGCGATAAAATCGCTGAATTGATCGAAAGAGACCGGCATAGTAGCAGCCGTAGCATCGGCCAAGAGCTGGGCATGAGTCATCAAACCGTTATAAACCATTTGAAAAAGCTTGGATTCAAAAAGAAGCTCGATGTATGGGTGCCACACGACTTGACGCAAAAAAACATTTTTGCCCGTATGGATGCATGCGAATCGCTTCTGAATCGCAACAAAATCGACCCGTTTTTGAAGCGGATGGTGACTGGCGATGAAAAGTGGGTCACTTACGACAACGTGAAGCGCAAACGGTCATGGTCGAAAAGCGGTGAAGCTGCCCAGCCGGTGGCCAAGCCTGGATTTAACGGCCAGGAAGGTTCTCTGTGTGTTTGGTGGGATTGGCAGGGATCATCCACTATGAGCTGCTCCCCTATGGCCAAACGCTCAATTCGGACCTGTACTGCCAACAACTGGACCGCTTGAGTGCAGCACTCATGCAGAAGAGGCCATCTTTGATCAACAGAGGCCGAATTGTCTTCCATCAGGACAACGCCAGGCCACACACATCTTTGGTGACGCGCCAGAAGCTCCGGGAGCTCGGATGGGAGGTTCTTTTGCATTCACCGTATAGTCCGGATCTCGCACCAAGTTATTACCACCTATTTCTGTCCATGGCCAACGAGCTTGGTAGTCGGAAGTTGGCCACAAGAGAGTCCTGTGAAAATTGGCTCTCCGAGTTTTTTGCCAATAGGGAAGCGAGTTTCTATAAGAGGGGCATTATGAAGTTGGCATCTCGTTGGGAACTCGTCATCGAACAAAACGGCGCATATTTGACTTAAATCGCATTATTATAACCAATTTTATGAACAATTGAAAATTCAATAAAAATACCGCAAGACTTTTTTGACAACCTTATATATATATATATGTATCACCGTTAGTCAGTGGTGGGCACCCTATTTATGGCAGTACGGGAAGTCGCACGCCAGAGTGGGACAGAAATAGTGTACGGAGTGTCACTTGCTTAACGTAATAACATCAGCCGCCGCTAAATATGTACATTGTGCATATTTACTCAAAAGGAAGTATATACTTCAGCATGTATGTATATATGTTTGTACATACCGAACAATCATATGAATGTATGAGACAACCGGCAACGTGCGCCATGTTGAGGCAGGTTATTGTTCCTGAATATATTAATGTGCATGTGTACAGTGCATATAAAAGTTTATACCTGTGATATTACTAACCTGCTTTTGTCAATCCTCCGATAGCAAAATTATTGCTGGCCCAACCAAAGTTGGTGGCACAATGTAGAAAAACCTCTTCCATTTCAGCACGCGCAGAGCTTCTATTGATGTGTGGTTCTCTGTAATGTGAGTTAAATATGAATTGAAATAAAGCTATCAGGAACAATCATAAAATTTTAATAATATTTACTTACCGCAAAAATTTTTGACCGAACGCTTGCCTATTTAATTTAATAAACAAGGAATCCATATTTACATATTTAGACACATACGCATTATCTAACGGCGATGTCTTCTGCGCAACAACCCGACGCTGCGCAAAAGGAACTGAGCAAAACGAACAGTTATACCTTTGGTGGTGCCCTGAGTGCGCTTTATTACCGTTTGCAAGGGTATAAAAATGTCTGCCAGTTTGTTATATGGCAGCTATACGATTATGCGTCCGGTTTTGATCAAACTCTCAGAAGTTTTAGTACCTAGTTTTAGAAGCAGTATATTTTGGTTTATTGCAGTCATGGTTATTTGGTCGTGAGCCCAATGCCGATTCTTTTTATACTATGTACCGAAGGTAGATAGAGTATATTAAGTTTGTACAAAAGTATGTAACAGGGAGAAGGAATAATTTCCGACCCTATAAAGTATATATATTCTTGATCAGCATCAACAGCCGAGTCGATATAGCCATGTCCGTCTGTCCGTCCGTCTGTCCGTCCGTCCGTCTGTTCGTCCGTCCGTATGAACAAACAGATCTCACAGATGGTAAGAGATAGAGGTTTAACATGTATGGGACAAATGCTTCTTACACTTGCAGGCAGATCAAGTTTATTTTCAATTTTTCCCACGCCCCCTCCCGCCCCCGTAATTTTGATAAAACGTCATATTTCCCACAGTTTTGTAGATAGATGATTCGTACCTACCAGAGATAGTTAGTTATTAGCCATATCTATCGATTTGATAATGATAAAGATCGGATGAGCGATTCTCAAGTTATAAGCAAATAAGTAAATCACCCCCGCCACCCACCTCACACCCGTTCTAAACCAACGCCGCACAATGTTAGAGAGAGAGGGAGATGAAGTGAGAGAGAGACAGAGAGGGAGAGAGAGAGAAACTCAGAGATGAGCGCAGCAGCAGCACTGCATTCAGCTATACATACAGAGTTTATTATAGTCGGACTTGACCGACTTTCTCACTTCTTTTTATACCCTTGGAGAGGGTATATTGAAATTGTCCGGATGTTTGTAAGTAGGAAGCTCGAAATTATATGACTCGAAAGAAGGAATGGCATACCGTCGAGTTTTCAGTTAAGAAACGCTTCAACTTGTTAAGAAGAACACTTTCTGTCCCGTCACCATAGCCGTGAGAAAAATGTCATGTTGTGGCGTGCCATCTAATATTATGGGACACACCAAGTCATATGATTTCGAGCAAACACTTGACGAGAATCATAATGTGGGCATAAAGTGGTGCGGTTTTTATACCCTGTACCCATTAAAAATGGGTAAAAGGGGATCATGAAGTTGTGCAAATGTATGTAACAGGGAGAAGGAAACATTTCCGACCCTATAAAGTATATATATTCTTGATCAGCATCAACAGCCGAGTCGATTTAGGCATGTCCGTCTGTCCGTCCGTCCGTCCGTCTGTCCGTCTGTCTGTATGAACGCGTCGATCTCAGAGATGGTAAAAGATAGAGGTTTGATATGTATGGGACAAATGCTTCTTTTATCTGTACGCAGATCAAGTTTGTTACAAATTTTGGCCACGCCCCCTCCCGCCCCCGCAATTTAGAAAAAAACGTTATATCTCCCACAGTTTTGAAGATAGACGATTCATACTTTCTGGAGATAGTTAGTAATTAGCAAAATAAATCGATTTGCCTAAGAAATGATAAAAATCGGATGAACGGTTCAGAAGTTATTGAAGTTGACAAAAATTTGTTTGTTTATATTACTTCTCACATTTAGACACATACCAAAGACATTAAAATATGAAGATGAGTAACGCCATACGCCTTTTTTGCACACGATTTTTTCTCCCTGGCTTTTCATCTGGCTGTTCGCTCTCTTGAAATTTTCTCCAGAAGCCAGAGAGAGAGAGAGAGCGCTCTAGAGCCAGCCGAGTTTTTGTACGCATACAGCGACAGCTGACACAAGCAAGTGCATTCTATTTGTAGATTGTTTCGCTCTCAACTTTGTGGGAGTGGAGCAAGCGCGATTTTCGGCGCCACAAAAAAAAAAAAAACGCTGCATATTGCAAAAGCATTGCAAGGGCGTTCGGCATCTTAGAGATTATATTGGTCTTTGCACATACTATGTGCTACAGGGTATATAAAGGATGTCGGAATGCTTTTGTGAAATTCCGACTGGCCTCTACGCTTCGTCGACCTCAAACGAAAAAAATTTTCGTTTATGCGCATCGGAAGCTCATGGCGCCGCGAAATTGACAGGCAGAAACAGCTGTTTCAATTTCGATAGGGAATGAGCAGAAAAAACAACAAAAAATCCAAAACATTTAACGCTTGCAATGGGAATCGAACTCACTCAACTGTCATTACGAATGTTCAGGAAAAGTGGCATAATTTTTAGGACACATATTTTCTTTACACACACACATTCTGGCCGATTAAGTAAAAAATAATCTTGGCAGTTTATTTTTACGCAATTGTTTTTCTAGTAACTGCTTAACCTTAATTATAAGCTTTTTGTAAGGTTAAAAAAAAACCATTGAGTGAAAACAATTTACTTTAACTGCATTTAAAATGAAGAAAGCAAGGACAGAGAACCAAAGGAATACCACAACAAATATCCTGTAGTGTTTGTGCACAATTTGGCAGCACATTAAATTTTTAAATGTGGCCAAGGAGCTGAAGTCGTCTCTCAATAAATCTGCAGACAGCAAAACCACAGAAGCAATTTACACAAGGCCATAAATTAAGGATCCAGTGGCAGCAGGACGAGCCATTCAAAAATTTCAGCATCCTCACAAATCCGCGCTGAATGGGCCGTGCCATGAAAGAAAAATCACACAAAAAAAGGAGGAGGTTACAAGGGTTAGCATGGCCAACCGCAACAATTTCTACAGGCAAACGCAACTTAATTTCAATATAAATAAATAAAAGCGCAGAGTTTTCATTTTTCAAACGAAGTACCCAGTTCAGTTTAAAGAGTGCAAAAGTATCATCGGACTTGTTGGAGCACACACATATAATCCCAACCAACAAGTTGTTGTCCAAAAGGCAGTGAATGGCAGACTGTGTGGTGTGTTGGCTTTTGTCATTGCCACATAAATACAATACAAGGACTACAACAGCAACAACAGCAGCAGCAGCTTCTCCGCAATGTGTCATTGAAATTCAATAAGTACATTTCCCTCTCACAGCAGCAGCCGGAGCAAACATTGTGTACGGCCAGGATAACATCGTCTTGTGTTGGCCAATAACTTCTGCTTCGTTTTCTCAATGCGCCCGAATGTCGTGGGCCGTCGTTGTCCATTGTGTGCCATGACTTTCATTTCTATGAAATTGATTTCCGCTTATGGCACTTGGCTTTCGCTTACATGTTGCTCCAAAACACAAGGGACGACAGCGACACACACAATGAATATTTATGGACCTGTCGCTGCTGCCGACAGACAGATTAGGTTAATGACTTCATTTAATCATCGACTCGACAATCTTTTTTTTTTGTTTTTGTTATTATTAATTATGTGTACCAAATGAAATGTGTAACTCACTGGCAAAGTCAAAAGAGGTGAACAAATGCTTCCGAATCCGGTGGCAACTTTCTCAAGTTTGTTAATTGCTCATAATTAGATGACTGCAGCAACGAAATGCCAAAGCGTTGTGCCACTTCCGGCAAAAGCTAATTAAAGGACTCGCTGCACTTGCACGTTTTTAAAGCGCAAGCTAATTGAAAGCAACTTTTCGACTTGCATACATACATTTGGTAACCTTAATTGCAACCTCAAATGCAACTGCAAATTAATTATAATTAAAAGGCAAAACAAAAGCATGCCCATGCAATACGTCAAACTCGTACATACACACATAAGCCGCAGCTGCACACACGGCGTATGAACAATCCAAATGCAGTGGCAGGCTATAACTTGCTGCGCGTGCCAGTCGCATTAGTAATTAATTGGGCAACCCACGCTGACCGCAACAAACTCGAGCCATGGAAATTGACTACTATGAATTGTTCGCCGGCCACATGTCGATGGACACTCCAACTTGGACATGCCCAACATACTGTGGAACAAGGCCATTATACTGTCGAAGGCAACTCATAAAAATATACAAATTCTATTATAATAATCGCTTAAAAATCTTCACGGTTCTATTCCATTTTCATGCAAAAATGAATTTCTAACTTTAAGATGCAGGTGACAGAATGACATATTACACCCGCAGTGTTTCGAAAAACGGATTAAGGTATAGCCACAGGCGACAAATCTTCGATCTAAGCGTCTGAGTCCCAAACTAAGACCCATTAGAGGATATTTTTATACCCTTGGAGAGTGTATATTGAAATTGTCCGAATCTTTGTTACGCATAGAAGGAAGCATTTCCGACCACATAAAGTATATATATTCTTGATCACCATGACAAGCTGAGTTGATATAGCCATGTTCGTCTGTCCGTCCGTCTGTTTTTATGCTATCGCCTCCGGACAGTTTTGAAGCTATCTTAACCAAAATTTGCACGAAGTCTCTTGATGCAAATTAGGGTTGTCAATATTTTATCGATATTTCGATGTTTTTGTTGGACGATAATTCCGATATGATATTTTGTATTCCGATATTGGCGATTATCGATATTTTTATAAACGATATATCAGAAAAGTTACTATGGTAATAGGTGCAAATTATATGGCTAGCCTGATAAATCATCTGGTAATACAACTTAAAATCGCCCTTAAGAACTAATCATAAACGTATGGATGCAGAAATACGCTGCAATATTAGGTGTCAATTTGAAGTAATGAAGATATCGTCATGAACCCAATAGCTTATAGGAGAGCTAGTGGGGATGAATTGTTCGTGATGTCCGAAAGTGCATTTCGATACTTTACTCTCTTGGCCTCAGCTTCGGCAAGCATTTAAATTGTTTAAATGCGTTAGTTCTTTCGGGAATGGGAACTTCTATCAGCCAATCATTGCGAATATCTTAACCTAGAAGAAAGCTCAGAGTGGGGATCATAGGCCACAAAAATTTTGAGAAAGATGAATGCTTCATATAGATCAGCTTTTATGATCGAATCAGATAGGAGCTGTCAAAGGCTCATCTACTAAGATTTGATCTACAACCTAGGAGAACGGAATTATTTCAACGACGTGTTTTCAGTGGTGCACAGACACCCGAAGCAGAATGACTGGACAACACATTAGGCGGGTTCTCTTGAATTCTTCACTTGATATTTTTTTTACTAATTTAATAATTATGCTTAGATTATAATCTGTACGTTCTCAAAGCCTACACTTAGATAAGATACAAATTTAGTTCGTCACATGAACAAAAACGCGTTAGAACTGCTTTGAAATCAGAACAATTTTGAACAGAAGCCTTTCTTATACGAAGTAATGTGTCCAACTGAATTTGTATCTCTTTTGAGTACACGCTTTTAAGGTATAGAGAAAAGAAACTCTGACTATTAATGTAATTTAAAAAAATGTAGAGTGTAGTTTCAGAAAACTATTGAAAACTGTTGAAAAGAATAGAAATAACGGTCTCTAAAAAACTTCACTAGCTAAATAACGATAATATCGATATATCGATATTTTTTGAAAGTGATATGTCAAATATCGATATTGAAAAATTGAATTTTTGATGTTATCGTTATTGATATTTTGAGAAATATCGACAATCCTAATACATAAATATACGCTGCACATTTGTCGGAACCGGCCGGATCGGATCACAATAGCATAAAGCTGCCATAATAACGATCGGTTGAAAATGTAGTTTTAGTGAGAAAAACTTTTTTGTTTTCAATGCTATCGCTCCCAACCCTCGCATTTATAAGTTTTCTATGATTTCACATAATTTCACCAAGATTTATGAAAATTGGACAACTATAAAGTATAGCTGCCATACAAAAGATAGGTCTAAGAAAAGTCTTAGTGAGAAAAACTATTTTGTTTTCAATGCTATCGCCAACTTTGTACAATATTATTTACGACCACACAATTCTGACAAGTTTGACCCAAATCGGAAGACTATAGCGTATATCTGCCATAGGCACAATCGGTCGAAAAGTTTTAGTGAGATAAACTTTTCTTTTTCGATGCTATCGCTCCCAAGATTAGTATAAGTTTTCTATGATTACACATCATTTTTCTGAGACTTATCAAAATCGGACAACTATATAGTATAGCTGCCATACAAAAGACAGGTCAATGATCACAGATCAATGATCAAATCGTATGACTATAGCATATAGCTGCCATAGGAACGATCGGTCCAAATAGTAGTTTTAGTGAAAAAAACGTTTTTGTTTTCAATGGTAGCGTCTTTATACTTTCCAGATATGAATGTTATCTGTTTCAACACAAATTTTTGAGAATTTGACCAAAATCGGATGAATATATCGTATAGCCATATACGCTTCAAGGGTATATAAATATCGGTCGAGCCGAAGGTAGCTTTCCTCTATTTTTATATGTGAAATACTTTACTCAGGAAAAAGAAACTAAAAAGATATTAATAAATGTTTAGTACACATACTCAAGTACAATTTTGAAAATAATGTCATCGATGGCCCGCGAATTATTAGGTAGGACCACACACCAATTAAAGCTATACTAAAGACCTCAAGCTGTATACTGAGTGTAATCATCGCATAGCCTAAACGGTAGGAGATAGAGGTCTGTAATTTTCATGTGGGAGTTGCAGACTTTGGTTGAGAATCATTCACGTAAGCCCGAAATTTTAGTTGTGGCGGTCCTTTCAGACCCTCCTAATTCTTTTTTTCCCAAATAGGTGTACACTTTACGTAGCTGCACATAAGTGCACCCAAAGCAGTAATTCTTAAAAATGCAGTGATTATTTTCTCTTTTGCAGTTGTCACATTTTCTGCAGTGCTTTTCCTCTGTGAAGTGTTTTGGTTTTTTCGTTGCTGTATTTGGGTATCTGGATAAATGGACACGAAAGCCGTTTTGAATTTGGTTAACCACCACTTCAATCCTATATCAGATTTTCTTATATCTGCTTCATGTTTCATATTGACTGGGAATAAAAACGTCCAATGACGGAAGCACGGGGAGAAGAAGTCTGAAATTACTGGCATCAAGGAAGAATTAATTGGCAGATGCGCAACATTATTGCAGACTATGTCTTCATGTTATAAAATAAATAAACAATTTAAAATGTACATGCGTTTAATATAGATTAAAATCTGATTTAGATGAATCCTTGATATTATCCCCTTTAGTTCACAAAATTTTAATTCATGCTAAAGATGTCAGCAAACTATCTAAGAAATCAACTGGAGTCAAAAAAAGGATATTAAAAAATTTAGACTGTAGCATAGCAGAATAATATCTGGAATTGCAAATAATACAGATTTGATGCACAGGGTTTTTTATAAGCTCTGTCCCTTTTTTTTACCTCCCTCCCACAGGAATGTGGGCTGATATTGGTTCTATACTGTTGAAGCCGCAAATTCTATAGGGGAGAGTCACCTGTTGTGGACACGCTCCGGTTGTGGACACCCCAGTATATTTTTTGACAGGTAACAGATTCCGCCAAACTGAATAATGTCAAACTTGTAGTTTGACAGTTCACATAATCTGAGCCAATAGCGAAGTGTAAACACGCATTAGGTTTCTCGTTGTGAGCAAATAAAAAAAATCGTGAACATTTTTTCAAGTTTCTATTTTTTTCAATTTCCACATTGCGTTAAATCGAAGCAAAACATTGAAAAGTGCTCAGTATTATACTTTGCTATTTAGTGCATCATATATCAAGTTTTAGTGAAATGTTTGTGTTGCGTAAATTTGCTGAACAAAATAAAAATGGCTACCATTTCCAAGAAAGGACACTCTTTTGCACCGGTTGTGGACACCCCCGTTTTTTGTGTTTAAAGGTCCAAAAAATGTCAAATATCGTTGTTTATGTTAGTTGAACATAGTTTAACAGCATTTTTGTCAATTTTTGTGCATTTTTAGTCACATCAACACCAAAAAGATCGTCCCATTAAACAATTAAAAATCAATTTAAAAGGTCTGGTCGATGCCATTAAGCAATGCCTCATCGATAAGAAGGCCGTCAAAGCTAGAGCCTAGGAATATGGGCTTCCTCGAACCACTTTGAGCAAATTTTGCAGATATTTCGTCCGTTGTTGATTCGGTTTTGTTGGCTGTGTTTGGTGCTTGAAATCCGAAACCTCCCCGGTTTGGTGTGCAGGACACTCGACTTGGCACTGTCGCCAAAAACAATCAAGTCCGGTTTTCGTACGTCCGGTATTGTTCCGTTTGACCCTGATGCTTTCTCCGAAGCTAACTTCATTGAGGCTGTCGAACAAAATGCAAAAGAAGTCGCCACAGAAGCTGATCTTGATGAAGATCCCAATATTGGGCGAAAAGAGGAGGTGTTAACCTCCCCCAAACCATCCACTTCACGAGCGTCTTCGGCTAGCCTTATCACTGTTGGATGAAATTGGGCCGGTGCAAGGAACTTCTCCGAAAAAACCATCGAATCGCGGTCGCAAGCCAATGCAAACTTCTCCGGAATGCGTCGAGGTTTTGCGCGAGAAGGCAAAAAAATCAGCTGAGCGAGCAGCCAAGCGTGATTCTGTGTCGCAGAAGAAGGCGTCTTCGCCATCATATTTTGTTTGGAGCTCTTGCCAAAAAAACTGACCGCTGCAAATTCGATGCAATGCGATATTTGCGCTCGTCCTGCGCATTTGAAGTGCGCTGGCATGACAGCCAGCTATTTCACATGCAAAAATTGCATTTCGGAATAATTTTTTCATTTTGTCACTGAAGGCCATCATTTTTTGATTTTTTTGCCACTGAAGGCTATTTTTTGTTGTTCTTTTTGCCACTGAAGGCTTCTAAAATAAATAAACGTTATTTTTTCATCAATTCATGGCCATTTTACTTCATATTTTTCCATTTTTAGCGATTTTACAAGGGTGTCCACAACCGGGTACAAAAATAATTTTGGCCAAAAATCATCACTTCATATACATGGCTGCAAATTTTTTTCCATTTGTCTAAAACAATAGGTTACTTCAGAGGAAAGTTAGCTAGAGTCTCTAGCTTTACAATGATGTTCAAATCACCGCATAATGTTGACTTGGAAAAAAGTTATTAGTAACGCAACTATGTCCACAACCGGAGACTCTCCCCTACTGTTGAATTTGACTTAACGGATTAAATATTAGTATAAATCTTGGTTTCTTTTAAGAAGTTGACGATTAGTATCATATTTTCTAGGGGTCTGAGTTGGAGTTCAGGCAGTACTTGTAGCGGGAGTTCGAAAAGTGGGTACATACTTAGAGGATGTGATCTACAGTGAGTAGGTGTGACAGTAGTGACAGTTGGGGATTGGGTTTGTGTGTGAGTATTGTGTGTCCGAAGCGAAGTTTGAGAATTATGCTTAGGTCTAATGTTGTGAATGACTCGTCGAAGTGAAGCTTTGCGAAATAGTTCACTAAATAGGAGAGCTATGATGTTCACCGCACAACAACTTTTTCTTGAGGCGCCTCCGGAGATTCGCTGTCACGGACTTATTTATTGCTATTTATACTTCACAGCTGGAGCCAATAGCTGGTAAAGGTGACCAGATGTGTAAAAGCCATTTTCTAAAGAAAGAAATCAAATTTTTTATTAGATGGTCCAAGCGGGATCCAAAGCAGGCCAGCACACAAACCGCTGGTCCCTACCTTTTAGTCCCGTATCGTTTTATTGACGCTCTAATAACCAAGTGCCTTTGGCTTCTATTCCACTGTTCCCACTCCGTATAAATATGTATTTATATAAGTAAGTGTGTGGTGACGGACAGTGAGTCGTTTGCGTTGGCAAACTGATTTATTTGTGACCGCACAAAATCCGCTCAAAATTTATATTGAAACGTGCCAAATGGAATGGTATTTGCGTGCTTCCCCAAGAGAATGCCTAATGTTATCCAGCAATCAGTCAGCTGCATGCATTTCCCAATTTTGCAAGCTGCAATTTCCCAATAAATCGCCGGGTTGAGTGTGCGAAAACTGAAATTGCACTTCATTAAATAACCATCAAAACAACTCAATAAAATGCTAAAACTCTCACGAAGCACGAAACGAGCTGCGGCCCATCTGGGATGCGTGTGTGTGTGTGTGTGTAAACAATAAAAATAAAGCAAACGGCCAAAAACTTTTTCAATTTAAATACGATTTCATTTCGCGGCGGGGTTGCGAATTTGTAGAGAATAAATTTTGAGCTGGAGACAACGCTTCTACATAGTGGTCGGAGCAATATTCAGTCCATCAATTCCTTTCCCAGTTGTTATGGAAGCTGAAAGCGTAAAAGCTTTTTACAGTTGTCCAATGTCCAAGAAGTGTCAATTTTCGTTAGGGGCTGTCATCAGTATCCAGAGCGAGCTAACGTCACTGCAAATTGGACAATGTCGTTGAATAAAAAATATGTTATAAGTGCCGACTGAATGTGAATATAATGCAAGTGTGTTTATGAAATATTTTATTGCTGATATGGCCATTTCAATTTCACATCTAAATAAAATCGCCTTGACAGTCAGTTTGTGCGCCAAATTTAACAAACATTGAAGGACATACGAATTTGCTGGTACTTCAAGGGTATACAAGAATTTCATATTCTTCGGTCAGCCTGAGGTCATATAAGTTAGGTTTGCTCAAAAATATTTAAAGTAAGTCTGTTCCATCTTTAATTCCATTTATTCCATCTTCTGTCAATGACCAATGTCCTTAATTCTTTTCTGTCTGTGAAGAGGACAATAAATGACAATACAATAAATGCCATAGAACTGGCATGGAATGTGACTTTTGTTCGGCCTTCTTTGGCGCAGCAATTATTAAGATTAATACTCCTAATATGATGAGGGTCTGACCAAGGTGTGTGAGGGAGTCGGCACTGATGTGTTTTTAATGAGTTGTCCGACACTGTCGCCGCAACAGCAGCAGCAGCAATTAAAGCACATTAATTAATATTAAATATTTCGAGGACAATTAAATGAAATAGTTTTGTAGATGACATCAAACCAGCCACAAACTGCCAGCAGGTTACACTCCAGTTTACACACACACACACACTGACAAAGGCCAACTTTGCCCTTGGAGCTGCGACTGAAATTTTCATTAACCGCAGCAACCAAATGGATTTCGGCAGTTCTCAAGTTTCGAGAGAAAACTTTTCAACTCGCCCCAAACTGGACACATGTTACAAAATTAGCAAATAAATTTCAAGTACCGCCAAAGTTGCGGCGCGCATTCGAAATGCAAATGAATTGCACGCGATTGTTGACAGCAGGGGAAAGGGCCTGAACTCAAACTGAAGTTGCAAACAAGCTGCATTTCTTGTGAGTGAAAACATTTGCCCAGGCATTCCAAATTTGACTTCGCAGTACGCGCAATCGAAATTTGCATTTGTGTTGGAAAAAACCAAGACACGCTGTACAAAAAACTAAGGAAACAATTCGAGCGAAAGACCAATTAAGTGCCTCGACTGGGAATTTTGATTGCGATATCCAGAATTCCCACCAAATCGGGCCGTTCTCTTGCCCGCTCTTGGCCATTTTTCAGCACATTAGAACTGTTGATGTTTACTTAATATGAGAGGGGGGTGGGCCAGCGGTGACATTCAAGTCAATAGGAAAGTTAACACAAAACGCAAGGCCAGGCCAGCAGACCCCTCGCTCTCTCTCTCTCTCTCTGTGCACGTGTACGAGTATGTCCGGCAAATGAAACAAGGCAATGAAAAGCCAGGACGTCAGTTACGTCTACAAAAGAATTCTAAAGAATTTGCTGGCAAAAGACGGCAAAAAAAGGCCGAAAAATAAAAACTTTTTTCACCGCAAATTGTTTTAAACCAGAACCAAAACAAGAAGAAGAACAAGCCAACTTGGGTGGTGTTGAAGTTTTTATACTCTTAAAGGTGCGTGGTTTAAGGCAACTTCTCGGCGGAACATATTTTATATAATTATTAAATTATTGGGTATCTGATTGATTTAAACACACAGAGGGAAAAAACCGAGAACATTGGACTCAAAATGAGCACAAACGTTATCAAAAAGTATGCATGAACGGGTTTTCTCACATGTAGTGCAATGTTCTCACTTTAAGAACAATTTTTTGAGAACGCAAAAACTCAAATTGAGTTGATATTGTTCCATTTTTGAGAACATGATTTGAGTTAATATTGTTCCGTTTTCAAGAACATTTTAAACTCACCTGGGAAAAAAATTGATTGCACTTGGACCAGGTGTGGGCGGATTCCTCACAATGGGGTGGAATGGGGAACGGGAACATACCTCTTTTGATTGGAAGTGAAGGGAGGCAAGACTCCTTGGATAGGTGCGTGCACCTGCTGCTTCTCCTCGACCCATATATTCCATCGCTTCAACGACCGACCCCCACCTGACCTCGTTTTATTTAAGTTTTTCAGAAAAACACAGAAAAATTTGTTCGGGCTTGACTGGGATTTGAGCCCGGTACCTTATGCATTCAACGTATGGAATGACGCGCTAGCCAATTCGGCCGTTGAACAGTTTTGCAGATGCACGTCTAGAGGGCTACTTATGCTTTGTTGAGCTGACAAGAGGGAGATCAAAAAGAGAGCCAACTCGCTCTCACTCGCCTCTCTCTCTTGTATATCTCTCTCTTGAAAACCGGTTTTGTTGTTGTTCAAAGCAAATATTATCCGATTGAGAACAACTTTACTCATTTCAAGAACATTTAGAACATTCGTTCTCAAAAATTTTGAGAACATTCTGTTCTCATTTTAAGTTGAAGGCAACTTATTTTCTGAACACGTTTTTTCCCTCTGTGTAAACAAAAGGGACCTACAGTTTAACGCCGAACCCGAACGACAAACTTTGGAGAAGCTTTTTCATGGCGATAGTAGCTGAGGAAGGCTGCGCAGCGCATGCACACCCGAAATATCTGACAGAATGTGTGTCCTTTTTACTATATCGACTCGGCGGATGATGTCGCCCCCCTCGCTACGCCACTGCAAGAATATATATATAAGTAGCAAAAAGCCCGTCGCGCTTCGCTGCGCCTTTAACAGTATACAGCCAATTTCCGAATCAGTTTGAAGTCAATCGTGATAATCAAATATTTACCTAATTTAAAAATATTCTTTAAATTTGTTTCCTCTGTAGAGCCAAGAATTCGAATCATACACACTAGAGAGGTGCACGAGTGATACCGGCATCGTATGATTACAGGTAAAAAGTACTCATTTTTGAGTACAACGATGCGGAGTGGGTAATCAAGTAATCGTTTGTATGATTACGAGTATTTTTCTTTACTACTCGTGAGTATTTTCCGAATAATACTCATTGCATCGTCTTACAAATTTAATCGTAGTGAGGCAAGTATTTTAATTATTATGCGAGGTTTGTTCAAAAAGAATCGCGAATTTTGTGTTTTTTAAAAATTATATATTTACTAGCAAATAACCCGACGCGCTTCGCTGCGCTTTCAACAGTATAGAACCAAACAATATTAGATATAATAATACACCGCAGAACCCAGAAATCGAACTTTGCTGATGGGTTTTTCCTTCAACTCCCACCCCACTCCCTCCCACCCACTCTCCACCCAATTCCCCCAGTTCCCACTCACTTCCCACCCACTTTCCGCCCACATCCCCCCACATCCCGCCCACATCACTTCCACATCCCACCCATATCCCTCCCACTTTCTGCCCACATCCGATCCACATCCTATCCACTTCCCACCTACAGTCCACCCACATCCCACCTACTTTACACCCAATTTCCGCCAGTTCCCACTCATTTCCCACCCACAACCCGCCCACATCCCACCAACATCCCACCCACATCCCTCCCACTTCCCGCCCACATCCCGCCCACATCCCTTCCTAATCCCATCCACATCCCTCCCACTTCCCGCACCCATCCCATACTCTTCCCACCTACATTCCACCCATATCCTACCCACTTCCCGCCCACATCCCACCCACATCCCATCCATATTCCTCCCACATCCCGGCGTTATTTCCAACATCGGAAAATGAAACCACTAATGAATTTTCCTTTTTACCTTACAAATCGAGTTCCAAGTCAATCGGATGAAAAATACTTCTTTTGAATGTAGAATTTTCCGGGCATTTTCACGGCTGGGGGCGGATTTTCTGACATTGAAAAATCACATTTTTCGTATTCTTTTTGTCCTTTCAAACCGAGTTTTAAGCCAATCGGATGATAAATAGTTTTTTTCATGCAGTATTTTCCGGCAATTTTCCGACCGTCAAGTCGAAATTTCCCACTTCGGAAAATCACATTTCAAACTATTTCGTATTCTATCCTAACAAATATGGGTCATTCTTTTATAAACCGAACAGTTAAAAAAAATTTTTTATTTTTCATTTTAATAAAAAAAAATTCGAAATTAGATCTCGACATGCCCACCAAAACGTAATTTGCGGTTTTGCACAAAATTTTTTGTTAATTTTATACACAATTTCAAAAATCGTCAAAAACGGAAAAATGGAAAAAAAGGGTTTTTTAAAAACGTGATTTCTCAGGTTTGGTTTATCGGACAGCTTTCAAGTTGATATTGCTGAAAAGTATTTTACTGTAGCTACTCAAATTATAATTTTAAAGATTTTTAAATTATTTAATAATATTAAGTAATTGTTGCTAAAAATTATTTATAATTTTTTCTCAATGTTAACCACCATGATATAGCTTCTAAGCACAAACAATTTATTGTCCTAAACGTAACTTAAATTTTGGTGTTTTCAAAAAGATGGAGACTTTTATAGTTTAAAAGTTATGAATTTTTTAAGTTATAAACAAATAAAAAGATGCCCTTAAAGAAAGCTTTGCCACGCAATAGGATTAAAAGCTGTGTAGCTGAAACCTGGCACGTATACTTCGTATTTATCAAGCTTTTCAAAAATGTCAACATCACGCTATGATTAATTGCATTTTGTTGTGGATTAGGGTGACCAGAGTTTTCAAAGTATATTATACCACAAACAAATTCAGCATTCCTATGGCAGCTATATGATATAGACGTCCGATCTGTGTGATGTTGACATTTTTGAAAAGCTTGATATATATAAAGCCAACTCGCCAAGTTTCAGTCGTAAAGCTTTGAAACTGACTGCGTGGCAAAGCATACTTTACGGGCATCTTTTATTTGTTTATAACTTAAAAATTCATAACTTTTAAACTATAAAAGTCTCCATCTTTTGAAAACACCAAAATTCAAGTTATATTTAGGGCAATAAATTGTTTATCCTTAGAAGCAATATCATGGTGGTTAACACTTAGAAAAAATTATAAATAATTTTTAGCAACAATTACTTAATATTATTAAATAGTTTAAAAATCTATAAAATTATAATTTGAGTAGCTACAGTAAAATACTTTTCACCAATATCAACTTGAAAGCTGTCCGATAAACCAAACCTGAGAAATCCCGTTTTTAAAAAACCCTTTTTTTTCCATTTTTCCGTTTTTGACGATTTTTGAAATTGTTTATAAAATTAACAAAAAAATTTTTGTGCAAAACCGCAAATTACGTTTTGGTGGGCATGTCGAGATCTAATTTCGGATTTTTTTGTATTAAAATGAAAAATAAAAAATTTTTTAACTGTTCGGTTTATAAAAGAATGACCGCAATAAAATACCATGAAAATATGATATGATGGAGAATATAAAGACCACTATAGCATGATTGAGGAACGATAAATACAAAAAGGAACCAAAAGGAACACGCCAAGGTAAAAAAGGGAGAAGAAAGTGACATCATCTTGCACTACAGCAGTAATGCCTTGCCCGCGGTGGGGAACCCGCCGTTCTTTTGTCTAAAAATCAATGCGCAATAAAATACTCGGTGGACTCAACGCATTATAAATTGGCTCCTTTTGAGGCGAGAACCTGCACAAGCTGACGTCGCATCAAGTGTAATTTAAAACAATTGAGTTCAAGCGTACGACGTCGGCCCGCATAAGCAGACAGCGCATTAAGTGCAATGTGGCCACTTTGAATCGCTTATTAGGGTGGTTTTTGCTGTGTGTACAAAATAGCTTATTTTGGCTCAATAGGTAGCATTATTGGAGAGCGTTAATCTTGGCCCAGAAATCGTCAAAATTAAATGAATAGAAAAATTAAAGAAAAAAGTTGCATAGAGTAAAATAGTTAAACCAATGATGGCCAAAGTACAAATTTCACAAAAAAAAGTAGAAAATGCCAGATCTGTAAGCCGCATTTCTTCAGATTTTGGGTGTTAGGAAAAAAACCAAGTATGAGGAAATGCTAAACTCGACCTATTCTACAGCGTGTGCTACATAGGTCATATTGAAAGTATTTTTTCGCTGTAACACTGTGTAATTAAAAGCTGTAAGAATGATAAATCAATGAATTAATGATTCTTTATCATGTTAATATACTAATGAAGATAAAAAAGCAATTTTGCGCTTTAAAGTTTTCGAAAAACTATCATTTGTTGTATTAGCTGTTCCTACAACACAAGTATCAGTCGTGGGCAGTTTTTCTACTTATATATTGGCATTTCCACAGTCGCGAACGCGACATTCGTACGCCTTTAAAGTGCAGGGAAATATAGAAGACAATAAAAATATTTGATTTTGTTTCTATTTTTTGGTAGAATTTCGTTAGCAGTATATTTAGTGCACAAAGGTAGGTTCAGTCGATTTGACGACTTAAAATATACTCAAAAAAATCATGGGACAAAAATAAGTCGTTTTTGACTGCATCTGAAAAATTCCATAAATCTTCCATCATTCATTTATTTTGATTTTGTGTTTTTAATGCTATATTAAGAAAAATCATTTTAAAAAAACCATTTTTTCAATTTCGGTGTTGTTTTGTCCAGCGATATAGTCAGTAATAATTAAAGATAATGCTTAACTTTTACCAAGTGTGTTAACTGAGGGGATAGAATTTCTTCCACTTATACAGAACAGCAGAAATGGGTGCCTACACATACAAAGATTTCTGTCAGTTTTCCGTTGTCTGTTGTTGTCAGTTTTTGCACTTGTGCTGCCTTTGGAATTCCCAAACACTCGGAGCAATGGCCTCTGCCGACTTTCAGTAGATAGGTGAAGCCAGCTTATGATAGAACCTGGAGGTTCTTGAGACCGCTGTACAGTCGACCATTCTCCTTTGTGGTGTGTGTGTCCTGTTTTAAGAGATATGAACAAACATAAATATATGGAGTCTAAACGGTAGCGCAGTCGGTAGATCGCACTCACATAAGCTCTCTGAGTGAATTTGGGAATATGGCCGTCTCGCTCTAACTACTGTGATTTCCTATACGGACAATAAGAATCTCAATGCGGACTATTGCTTATCACCACTCACAATTGACAGGCAATGTACATCTTATCTCTAATACTCTTTTGAATTATAAGTCCTGGAGCCTGCTAAAACGTCCGATGATCCAAGCTCTAATATGATATTATCGAGCCTTTAAAGATTTATATATGAATAACAATTTTAAGGGTCACATTATATGTCACATTAGCCTACAAAAAGTAGAGTAAATTGTGAGCTTATTACCTGGCTGCTATCTGGAAAGAATTGTTTTTATTTGCGTACTTGTTTTCTCAATAAGTGAAGAACAAAATTATTTTTGAACCTCGTTTCGAACCCGAACCTAGGTTCAGCGATCTTTAAAACCGCTCCGCGAACCGAAAAAGATTGGCGGGTTCGAAGCCCGGAGTGAACCCTCCCCTTTTTAAGGGGGCCTGAAGATCGATTTCAAATAAATCGATATGAAAAATTATATTAGTAAAAGATCATTTTAACCTTTAATATGAACTTGTCTTGTTTTTCTCTGGGTTTTCTTACTCCGTAGAGGCATTTAAGAAATTACTCAGGGAAAGAAATGTTTAATAGATTTTTTGACATTGATAGTAGACACCGCATTCCGGCCAAAAATATATTAGAAAAGTTGTTTTCCTTAAGAAGCCGAAAGTATTCAACTTTTTAACAGGCAGCGCATGCTGACCCCTCGAGCCGAAACACGCACAGACGACGGACGGCTTAGCCCACTCGACTATCATCCGCAAGCCACAAGTCGCGTGAAAACCATCCTTAAGAATGAACGCAGTTTGTATTTGTGCGCTTCTGACAACGACGGCTTGTCCCACGCTATTCTCTCAAAGTTGGCTTTCTCTCACTTCCTTTGCATATAAAAACTAAATTGAGAACGAATTCAGCTCGAGCAAAATTCTTGAAAATTCAGGAACGAATATATTTTTTGTACTCAAATTGTTAAATGAACAAAATCTCGCGATAAGACACAGTCGAAAGAGATTTCTGTCAACTAAGAATTGGAGTTTAGAACTTGGTTGACAGAGAATATATACTTTAATGCTGCATTGCTAACGTCGAAACAAAATTGATATACCCTGACAAGGATACAACAAGAGCACAAACAAACGGAAAAAGAAAATATGGAAAAGGCATTGACCAAGTTTCGGGTAAGTCTGTGGGTCCAAACGTTAGGCAAAGCAACCGTAAATTTTATTGCATGACTTGATTAAATTCGCATGCAACGCTGACCGATGAGACCGTTTCCCATGCTTCTCCTTGGCTGCTGCTGGGTTAGCCGGGGCCAAACAAAGACCAGCATTTCTGGAATTTGCTGGCTTCTTGGCTACGGTTTTTGCATTTTAGCGTTTTTAACGTGACTTAATGAAGTTTCAGTGTCACAGCAAAACTGTTCCAACCATTTGGTTCCACTCTTCCACTTAGCTGGCATTAATGTTATGATGGATTTTGTTCAAAGAGCAAAAAGCAACTTTAAACATTTACAAGTGTGTGTGTAAGAGTTGAAGTTTAACCCATGCTGCCCCGCTGCCGGACTAGCTAGCTGCTTTTTATATATGGAACTTTTGCTTAAATATGCTCCACCAGACTTGAAAGCATTCGAAGTAATGAAAAAGAATCAAAAAAATGTAGACGAGGGGGCGGGTGCAACTATGCGGCGACGCTGCGCAAAATTTAACGAAGCTTAACCTCATTCAATGTGAAAATACACTTTACGTGTACTTTGCGCTGTCATTTCGGGCGCAGCTCGAGCAGCAATTGTGCAAATACTTTGTGCGAAAAGTGCGCCCTTCTCACCTCTCCACTTCCCCCTCGCCCGCTCTCGCCTGGACCTAGTGAACTTTTCCAAGTTAAATGCAAGACAGAATGATGAATGAGTTAAAGAAGAAGAAGAAGCTCAGGTACCCGTCAAGTGAAAACTCGCCCCCCCATTCTCTTTGCCACGGCTGAAGTGAGACAATATTTGATTTTCAGCTTGTGGCAACAGGCCATTGTCGGCATCAGTGTCTATGGTGTGGCATCAGCTAAATTATGCAAGAACATCGCCGGCAAATGTCATTGTCGTTGTCGTGGAGGCCATTGACTGAGAGGCGAATAAAATTCGATATTGAAAGTGCGGCAACTTGAGACCGGAAAATGGTTTTATGTGACAACGGACGGTTGCCAGCCGGGCCATACACATGCTAAAGACATGCCCGGATGAGCTCCATGCAGACGTAGGCCGCCAACCGCAAGCACATGAAGGGCGCGTCACTCAGCATCACCTTTTGTGCAAGCAATCAAACATCGAAATGGTCGCAACTCGCGGACCAGCGACACCGACCGCAAGCCTCCAAGTGTGGGAAATGCGATAAGGCGGGAGGCAGAAGGAGACGCCTTCAAAGGCACCGTGGTACAAAGATTAAAAAAAATTAAGATCAAATCATTTTGCAATATTCCGCAGCTTGTTTGACCTTGCACAGTGTGGTTGTTTTGATCATCTACGCAAAGATAACAAATAAAAAATTTTTAATATTTTCATATTTAAATAAAATCTTTTTCATATTAAAAACAGAAATTAAAGTGCAACACACCTTATATTTCGAATTCCATATTTACTAATAATGTGAATTTTAAAGTGTAAATTTAAAACGTAATAATATAAATTTAGTACATTTTCCCTCTGTGTAATACATTAAATAAAGCAAATGGCTACTTATTTTTTAAATATTGTTCTGCGAAAAAAAGGTAACCCTCGACCGATTAGCGATCCGTATTCTATATAACTTTGTAAATTTTGAAGTTAATCAAATAGCAGGTATGAGAGAATGTTGGTTTAGCAAGTTTAATTTAAAAAATGTAAGACTAACTGTTTCGATTGACCGATGCCTGGATGCCATGCCTCGCTCCACAGCCTAAACGGTAGAGTAGAAATCTGTAGTTGGACAGGAGTTTCTGTTAGTTGTGAAAGTGAGTACTAAAACGGGGTTTTGGAAAATTCTACCCGGAAAAGTCGGAAAGCATCGGAAAAAGTTTGTATGGGAAATAATGTTATTTTTCATCCGAACGACTTAAAACTTGGTTTGTAGTAGTACGCGAAATAATTCGACACGTGTTTTCCCGATTTTTGGAAAATCTGCCCACGAGGAAAATGGCCGGAAAATTCTGCATGCACAAAATTTTTTTCATCGAATGGCTTGAAACTCGGTTTGTAAGGACAGAATTCGAAATAGTTTGAAATGCGACTTTCCGATGTTGGAAAATTTTACTTAACGGTCGGAAAATTCCTGAAAAACTCTAAATAAAAAAAACTATTTTTCATCCGATTGGCTTGAAATTCGGTTTTGTAGGGGTAGAATACGAAATAATTTGAAAGGTGATTTTTCAATGTCGGAAAATTCTGCATGAAAAATACTATTTTTCACCCGATCGACTTGAAACTCGGTTTGTAATGTCAAAATGAGAATTCATTTGTGTTTTCATTTTCCGATGTACCGCGGGATGCGCACTGGGAAGTGGGAGGGAATTGGGTGGGATGTAGATGGGAAGTAGGTGGGATGTGGGTGGTATGTAGGTAGAAAGTGGGTGGGATGTGGGCGGGAAGTGGGAGGTATGTGGGTGGGATTTAGATGGGAAATGGGTGGGATTTAGATGGGAAATGGGTGGGATGTAGGGTGGGTGAGTGGGTGGGATGTGGGTGGGTTTGTGGAGGAAGTGGGTTGGATGTGGAGGTGGAAACTGGGTGGAAAGTTGGTTAAAATTGGGTGTGAAAAGAGCTCACCGCTTGTTAAGTTAAGTTATAATTTAACAGATTTTTAAAGAATTTAACATGGAAAATTTATCTGGAACTCACACTTGAAATGTAGAATTTTTGTCAAATGTTTTTGATGAGAAACGCCTTTAATTTCAGTACGGATGATTTTAGTGTAGGAGTAAAATTTGACTCCAGCGTCACGCGACGCTGTGAAAGAAGAGTGAAAGTGGGTGGAAAGAGGGGTAAGTCACTTAACAGTGACTGAACGAGATACTGAACAGTTACTAAACAGTGACTTGACAGTTACTTAAAAGTGACTAAAAGAAAAACAGAGTGACTAAAAAATGACAGAACAGTGACTGAACAGAGACAAAACAGTGACTGAACAGTTACTTAAAAGTGATTAAACAGTAACTTAACATATGAACTAAAATGTAGTAATTTTGAAATTAAAAAATTTAGGAATCACGTTTCATATCAAAAAAACGAGAGCGTAAGTTAAATTCGGCTCTAACCGACTTCGATATACCCGTTACTGATGACAAAACATGTTTAACAGTGTTCCTGGCTTCCTTAGTGTGACCATCCGAAAGTATGCAACATTTTTAGGGTGGGAGGGTTTGGTAGCAGGGGGCTTGGTTCACTTTGTGCTCATAACTTGAGTACGAATCGTCATTTTTACTAAACTTAACAGCAGAGATGGACGTCGCGACGGCTATCGCGACGTTGAACCTACCATTATTGCATCACACCGCTATAAATTGAAAGCTATTTATAGAACACGAATGTTGTGCACGCAAATTGTGGCTTGTTAGCGTGTGAAAAGTGTGACGATATGTGTGCATGCCCATCTCTGCTTAGGATATATAACGTTTTCCAAATACGGGAACGGGAAGGGGCGTGGCCAAAAATTTGGAACAAACTTGATCTGCGTAAACAGATAAAGAAGCATTTTGTCCCATACATGTCAAACTCTATCTCTTACCATCTCTGAGATCTAGGTGTTCATACAGACAGACGGACGGACGGATGGACGGACGGACGGACGGACGGACGGACAAGGCTAAATCGACTCGGCTGTTGATGTTGATCAAGAATATATATACTTTATATGGTCGGAAAATGATTCAATTGATTTTTTCTTCTTGATTTTTTAAGACGAAAACTGCTTGCATACGAAGACAATCGATCTTGACTTCCAACCTATGGGGGCGAGAGGGAGCGCATTAGCGAAGAGCGCGAGCAAAAAATTGAGAACAAATCTCGCTCTTCCTCTCACCGTCGCCAACGCTTCGGCTGTCAAGCGCAAACAGCGAAGGCAGGAAATTGACATCTTTGCCGCGTCGGTAATCAATTGAAAAGCCAACGAAGTCGGAAGTGATTAAAGTAAAATTAACAAAAAACACAATGGATGATGCACACAAACACGTACAGCTTCTTAACGAGTTTGAATGAAAGAGCGCTAAAATATTTAAATGGTAAGTAAAAGTGTAAGTAAGAGGCGTGAAACTAGCTGAGGACTTAAAAGCGCGCTTTACAAAACCCAATGCACTCAAGAGCACAGACAACCCTATCCTAGCAAAAAAACTACTATCTTGAACAAATTTGAACAACCACTTTTAAGTTATTCTATTTTTCTTATTTTTAATTTTAAAATTAACGGGCCCCTACTGTTTGCATTAAAGCTTTTCGCCAGCGAACTACTTTTGGGAATGATTCGTAATGTCAACTCGTATATGTTAGTTTTGGTTTGGTGTTCGCCTTATATGCATATCCATGATTTGTAAAAACCTTAAGAGCATTGCGATTAATTTTGCTCAACCCTTCATTTTATCTTTTGAAATTGGCAAATGCAGAGTTCACGCGAACAAAGCTGGCGGAACATGTAATTTTCGGGTAAAAAAATGCTAACGCCCAAGGACCACTTCATTTAACGTTATGTCGCATGCCGATCCTGCAGTTTTAATTCAGGCACAGCACTGATCGTTTCTGGCACAGCAGCCGTTTTTAAGTTCAGGAACAACGTTTTGCATCTCAAAGGTTACTTCTATGATAAAATAAATGAAAGGGGAAAATGAAATTTAACGTAACAACTTTATGCCCACGGCGCCAGTACTAAACCTTAAATTTTCGAATTTTGGTTTTTGTTATAGTATCTAGAAATTATTACTAATTTTTGCGCATTGAGGAACAAAAACATTTCCAAAAAAATATTTTTCCATATAAGGGACGTTCAGTCTAATCGTACACATATACATATGCATACAAAAGAAGTGGGCCGACGCGCTGTCGCTACCTCTAGTTCTGTCGGGGTCAGTTGCAACAAATTCATCGTTTGCTGCATTGTTGGATTAGCGACAGTCCCTTCGTCGACGTCCAAAGCTATGCAGACAGCGTCGACGGAGAGCATGCGGAAGAACGGCTTGCGCTCTCAGTTTTGTAAGAGAGCTAAAGCCGCTGTCAAAATACTTTGCAATTGTTATACAAGAATCTGTTATCTTAATTGTTTTATATGCAATTTTACTGCATTTGCATTATAAGTACAACGCTTTTCGAGAAGAAATTCATGTATTTCTTTTGTTAATTAATATATTTAACCTTACTTGTGTACTACTGAAAAGGGTATACAAGCGCCTTAATGAAAATTGCATAAGGAAGTGTGAAAGGGCAAGCTTCAATAGTCTGATCTCGCTAATTCCGCTGTGTTGTTCTTTCGTATGTTTGCATACTCCTATTGTTTTTGTAATTGTCCGGCAAAAAATCACGTCCAACTTTGTGTGCGAGACAGAGCCAATAGTGCTGTGTCAAAAAAAATTATAGTTGTTATTTAGCAATATTAAATAAATAAATCATTGCAACAGTGTAAATAATAACGAAAGATATACAAATTTGAAAAAGGTAAAATTAAATTATATTAATTAAAATTAATATAAATTTTTATAATAAATTTTTACTTTATATTATAAGGAACCCCAGAAAAAAATTATGTCCAAAAATTATTATTATTTTTATTTGTATTCTTTTATTTATTTTTTGACCCTGTTTGTTTATTTGTTTTTTGAAAAATTTTATTTTATTATAATTGTATTATATTTTTATATATATGCCCCTGCTCACATCGATTGATAAGCTTAAAGTAGATTTACAAAAATCAAAAGTTGCAGACAAAAAAGCTAAAAGATTGCGTGAATTGATGTAATAGGAGCATTGAAACGACAATATGAGGTAAAGGTCGTTATAGTTATAGCACAAAACTCGGAGAGGATCATGACGAGCGTAATTTGATCTGCACACTTCCAAAGACAACGGACGAAAACGGCGAGTAGCTCTGCTGGTACGTTCCACTTCATAAGATTTGGAGGAGGAGACCAATCTACATCACCAACAATTAGCTCAGGCCAAAAATTTATAGCTTGACTAGTCCTGCGGTCTTTAGAGTGGGCAAGTTTACAGAAGTCGTAGCCTATCTATAGGGAGGTAAACGGCGACGCCAGCATCCCAGTTAAAACCCCCTGAGTGCCAAGAGAAGAAACTATTTTTGAACCGATTCTAGCATATCTTGATAAAAGCTATACTGGGGACCAGATGCTTGAGCAATACTCTAGCGATGGTCGCACGAGAAAGACACGCAAGAAGAAGCCTGGTTATATATGGATCTTCAAACTCCTTAGACCAACGCTTAATGAAACCCAGCAAACTCTTACGCTGTTGGATATGACACAGATGTGGTCATTAAAGCAAAGCTTGTGATCAAATAATACCCCCAAATCCTGAACTGAGTAATACGGTCCAGAGCTCTTTGATCAATTGCGTATGTATTCAAACAGGTTTGAGTGCGGTAAAACGACATGAACTTGCATTTATCGTGATTAAGATAGAGCATATTAACGTTGCACCAAGATTACTTGAAGATAATTTAGGTCAAGTTGTAGACATTTATACGAATCGGGAGAAAAGAAAGCGTCAAAGACAGCTTAACATCATCCGCAAACATTAAGACTTGAGATGACTTAACAACCTGAGGAAGATATTAATTGTTTTTTTAGCTTGAAGTGTGTATTGATAATGATATTTAATAAAATTGTCTTTTTTCAGCTTGAAATAAAATCAACGAAATATATAAACTAAAATAATCTATAGCTTTTTTTTGATTATATAAAATTTATTAACCCATTTATAATTGCCCTATTTCGTCAACACCTCATAGTAGATTCGTACGTTGGCACCCCGTTGACGACATTACGTTAACAAAGCGTCAAAAGTTCTCTTTTGGCGCTTCTTTGACCCCTTATACGTCGACGAATCGTCTATGCGGAAAGCCGTGCACTACCTCCTAGGACATGCCAATGTTAAAGGTAAACAATGGCTCAGTACAAGGGTAGTCGAGCGAGCGTCGATGGCATGCGCGAAGCCATTGACGATTCGTTGACGCTGCGTTGGTAGTCGGTTACTAGAGGGTATATATTGTGTGTATGTATACATATGTAAGTATCGCGTTTTTAATTTGTGTTAGTGTTCGTACTTCCGTGTTTTAGCGTTGAGCAATTTGTGTTTGTGCATATGCAGACATATGTTTTCGCATCATCTGCTTTATCCGTACCGCTTTAGTAAATTATATTTATCGGTATTCTATTTAAATTTTTTGTTGTGTATGTTTTATTTCATGTCTGTTTGTATTAATCGCGCTATTTTGTAATTATAATCCAGATTGAAATTGCGAAGTGGGACGACTTCACGAAGAAAATTATTCCTATTTATTCCGAAAAATATAACAACGAAGCGTGCAAACAACTGCTAGCCGGGGCCAGGATGGCCAGAATAGTCGGTAAGTGTTAAAATTATTTTTAACTGTTATTAGATTTAATATTACAGCAAATTTTTACTAAATCAAAATGTTTCTATTTTTGGCAGATGCTCAGTATTATTATATTTGCTTATCCTGCTCAACTTTGTCGTACTGCCGACGGCAAGGTTACGCATTAAGAGTGGCAAGAAATCTGCGAAGCCAACCATCGCGGATGAGCACGAACTTGTAATTGCCGCTTAATGACTACAAACGACGCATTGAGAAAAACAACGGAAAACGAATTAAGAATTAAGTATATATAAGCCTTTTTTGATTTTGATTAACAATAAATATAATTAAATAAAATAAGACTTGTATGTTTACAACCAAGAAGATCTATGCTTGGTTTCGAGACTTTCCATGCTTACAACCAAGTACATCTCCTCTTAGAAGACTTTTCATGCTTCTTTTCAAGAAGATCTATTCTTAAATTCAGCGACTTTCAATGCTTGCATGCTTGCAGATCTATGCTTGGTATGAAGCCGATCTTAATTTCAGTCCAAGCTAATTTCAGTCTCAGAATTTCTGTGCTTGATTTTAGTATTTTCGGCTTGGATCCAAGAATATTCCGTCTTACCGTACTTTTGATATCAAATCGGCTTGATATCAAGCAAGATCAAGTTGATTTTTTCTCTGAGTGTATA